>VYZP01030047.1:5355-20703 GCA_013400635.1 Hypocryptadius cinnamomeus
TTAGTCCATTTGCCAAGGATTTGTTTGGATGATCTTTCATGAAGAATAGCTGGAAGGCTCCTTTTTTTTTTCCTAGTTTCATGCCATGTTTCTGCTAATTACTGTTGATTAGCAAAGAGCTTGGCAATTAACCCTAACAAGTTAGCCATCAGTTTGATAGCACTGCATGTCATCCAAAAGGTAGAGGGAATTTATTGTTAATTTCAGACAATTAGCAATGGGCTGGCAGAGCTCACAACAGCCTAAAAGCTCAATTTTCCAGAACAGCTGAGATAAATTATTGAATCAATTAAAACAGATCAGTGGATGTCTGCAAGCATACTTAAAGCTAGCAAACAAGCCACTGAAAATTAGTGGGAGGAGAAAGACTAGTGGGGGTTTTTGGGTGTTGTTTGGTGGTATTCGTTTCGAGCTGTTGGTGTTTATTCTGCTCTGCCATTGACATTAGTTAAATATAACTAAAAGCTAGTACTGACTTAAATCAAAAGAATCTGGCAAAGAATAGGATCTAAAATGACTTTCCTTCCAAAGTGGTTAATTTTTCTAAAAGGCAAAGAGGTTGTAATTGCTAATGCAATAATTGCAATATTGACAATTGGCGGGCAGCAGCTTTTCTCTTTTTTCACGTTCAGCTGTCCCTGTCATGTTGGACAGAACCTTATCTATGGGCTGGCTTTCCTAGGAGTGCCTGCACTGATCCTTCTGATTGTTGGCTATGCCCTGAACAACCAAACTTGGAGGCTGGTTATGGGCAAAAGCTCTCATTTTGAGAGGGAAACTTCATCCAACTGGTTGCTGAAATGCAAACTGCTCTGCTTTGTCCTGTGCAGCATCACGGGGAGGGCACTGGTTGCTCCAGTCACATGGCTTGCAGTCACCCTGATAAATGGCTCCTATTATATCTGTGCTGTGAGCGAGTACGTCCCTATGCATTACTATGGGGCTGCTCCCAATGTTACCGCTAGTGAGCGCAGCAGGATATTGGCTGCATTTCCCTGCAGGCAGCTGGTTCCTCCAGAGCTGAGCCGGGCGAGAGATGAAGTGATTCTCCTCCTCCGATACCAGTCACAAGTGAGTAACTCCTGTTGCCTGTAAACTTGATGGTAAGAGGTGAAGCTAATTCAGCAGGCATAAAAAAAGTTCAGTGTCCTCTTCCTTGTGCTAAATCTCTGTGTGTTTTGAAGCCTGTTCTTTTCTTTTAAGTGGAACTGAACTTTAGGTATATAAATTACTATATCTGGCAGTCCCATTTGTTACCAGCTGCCCGAAGATATATTCTTCCTTGCGTAGTATCCTGAGAAGTAATACCAAGTATGACAAATGGAAGTTTAAGAGCCAGGGAGGGTTTGAAGTTTCTTCATTAAAGCAGAAGAAATGTGACTAAGAGGACCTGGCTGTGAGAGCTTCATGTGAACCCCTGTAAAATCTTGGGGTTTAGATCAGACTCAATTCTAAAGGTTTACATACTGGGTAAATAATAGGAGAAGCATTAAGTTGTCACTTCAGAGAAGACTGTTTTTAAATAAGCTATAAGCTAATATAGTCTAGGACCTGCATTGCCTATCTTATAACTATAATAGCTGAGAAAGCAATATTCTTAAATCTGCACAACAGAACTTTCTTGAACTTGAAAGGAACAAGTGATTTTACTACATGGCTGCCTCCAGTAGGCATAGATTGGGTTTGGTGGTAACAGATGCTTTCTAGGCTTGTTAATGCTATTATTTAGGAAAAGCAAGTAAAGATAATCATATGGATTACCTGGTGCTCAAAAGTGATCATTGTGAGTATTTTCAGCTCTAACAGTTATTTTCTTTTTTTTTTTTTTTTCTTTTGGTAAGGTGGCTGGCTGGCTTTTGATTGCTGTGGTAGTCATCACTGTGTTCCTTTCTTACTGCCTGGCAAGCTGTTTCTCCCCACTCAGCTTTCTACACTTCAGATACTGGAACAGCTATGTCCACAATGAGCAGGAGCTCTTTGATGAGGCAACAGAGCAGCACTCCAGGCTCTATGCCATGCAAAATGTAAGGAAGTTCTTTGGCTTTGTCCCAGGAAGTGAGAGTGTAAAGGAAATTCGTATCCCATCTCTCAGGGAGTGGCAGGCCATTTCTGGACTGGCCTTCCTAAAACGAGTGGATAAGGAGCACTATGATTACAGCCTCCTCCATGACTGGGCACTCAAGGAGCGTGCAAGTGGAAAGTATCTGAGGATTGATGAAGACCCTGGGATCATAACACAGCTCTGAAGATCCAAGACCCCACAATACTTTGCAGAAAAGCAGGAACCTGTCTAGCTCTATATCAGACCTGAGCTGTGCTGGAACTTTCCAATACAGTATTACATTGATGTATAAATTATGTGAGCAAGTGCATCTTGTTAATGTAGTCCTTCTGCACCTGCTTACAGATGCCTTTTCTGATGGCATTTTGACTCCTGTGGGTTGTGGTGATCTATGCCTAGATTAGGGTGGGCTATTTAAAGCTTCAGCTCTCTGCTTTCTAATAGTTGTGCTGAAAGGATAAGTATGTACTAAGAAAGTTATTTACAAATGCTTTTAAATTTTTTTTCTTTCCATTAAAAGGATCTTTAAGAGGTAGACCTTGACTTGATCCCATGAATTCTTCCATTCTGTATAGAGCAAGGGCAGCTATCCAGCTTTTCCTTAGTGACACCTAGCAGAAATTACTTATTTCTCCTCTTCTAATTTTTTTTGTATATATAAGTAATCTACCCTGAGCTCTACTAGTTAAGTCTGGGGCTACAGTAGCATGCAGGAAACATATGGGGAAATTTCACCATCAAAGGCTGAGTTTAGATACAATGATGAGAGAACTTTAAATTCTGATAAGGAGAGAAAATCCTCACTGAGGCACATGGTGAAGGTGTGTAAAAAATAGCAGCTGTATGAACAAACACTTGACATATGGCAAACTGAGTTGAAATGTATTCTGGCTGAAAGAAATAGCAAGGTCTGTCTCCTATTTGGAAATACTTCAAAATCTCCAAGGTGTCTGTGTGCTTTCCTACTGTACAAATAGCAAATGAGGATGGGAAAAATCAGGGTTTGCTTTGCCTCTGTAAACTTGTAATTTATACATATACTAGGCCCATGAAAATTACTGTGATTAAAAACTACTGAATTTTGTGAAAGGCTTAATGATGTTTTTGTGTTAAGTCAGTTTGGTGTGATGTGATATTACTCATCTCCTCTCTAACCCTCTGTGCAGATGTTTCTAACTCTAAGTGGGAGGGAAATGCATGCCATAACTTTTTTAATGCTTCCTGTATTGTCTTGCCATGTACACACATATATGAGGGCTCCAAAGCCATATGCTACACTATAGTATCCTATCTGCTACTAATAAATTACCCCAGAGGCTCAAAGTGGAAATATCTAATTATTTAGTACATTTTACTAGAAAATGCAGGAGACAGAACTGCTGTGTCCCTCCCCTCCTCATCTGGATATGGGAGAAAGAATATAAGGAAAGGCTCATGGGTTGACATAAGGACAAGGAGAGATCACTTAGCAATTACTGTCAAGGGAAAAACAGACTCCACTTGGAGAAATTAGTTTATTTTATTACCAATGAAATCAGAGTGGGATAATGAGACCTAAACCTAAATCTTAGAGTACCTTTCCCCACCACCTTCCTTCTTCCTGGGCTCAATTCCACTCACAAGTTTTCTACCTCTTCCTCTCCAGTGGTGTAGGGGGTGTGAGTGAATGGGGGTTGCAGTCAGTTCACCACATACTGTCTCTGCTGCTCCTTCCTCCTTGGAGGGAGGGCTCCTCACACACTCTCCCTGCTCCAGCATGGGGTACTTCCTCCCAGGAGATAGTCCTCCACCGACTTCTCTAGTGTGGGTCCTTTACAGAAGCTGTAGTTCTTCATTAATTGCTCCAGTGTGGGTCCTTTCCACAAGGTGCAGCCCTTCAGGAACCACCTGTTCCAGGGTAGGTTCCCTGCAGGGTCACAAATCCTGCCAGCAAACCTGTTGCAGTGGGGGCTTCTCTCTCCACAGGTCTTACCAAGAGTCTGCTCCAGTACAGGCCCTCGGTGGGGTCACAGCCTCCTACAGGCACCCATCTGCTCTGGTGTGGGTTCCCCCAGGGGCTGCAGGTGGATCTGTTTCACCAGGGATCTCCCTGAGCTGCAGGGGCACAGCTGCCTCACCATGGTCTGCACCAGGGGCTGCAGGGGAACCTCTGCTCCAGAGCCTGTGGCACCTGCCTCCCTCCTTCCTCGCTGAGCTTGGTGTCTGCAGAGCTGTTCTGCTCACTCCTCTCTCTGGCTGCCATTTCTGTTGCTCAGGGTCTTTTTCTTCCCTTCTTAAACCTGTTATCCCAGAGGTGCTGCCACCATGGCTGATGGTGCTCAGCCTTGGTCAGCAGCAGGTCCATCTTGGAGCTGGCTGGCATCAGCTCTGTAGGACACAGGGAAGCTTCTGGCAGCTTCTCACAGAAGCACCCCTGTAGTGCCCCTGCTACCAAAATCTGGCCATGCAAACCTAATAAAAGGTAATGGGGCTGCATTGTTTATGTGAACTCTTTAGGAAACAAAGTACCTCTGGTAGTAACCGCAACTTCTGATTTAATTTTAAAAAATATTTGTGCTTTTTAATTTAAGATGGAACACTGTAATCTGGAACTCATGCAGCTGAGTTGTGTATCTGAAGGTTTTGATAGAAAACCTCTATGCTGATGTCTGGATCCAAATGACAAAAACCTGCTGTCTTTAGTCCATGTGAATTCTTTCTACTTCTATTGTTTTACAGTACTACTATAAAATGATGCAACATTTGCAGTTAAGAGTAACCTGTAAAATTCTTTTTATATCTTGCTCACCTGATTTTTAAATTAGGCTTCATGGTTTCTGATTTTGTCCTGATTACTATTTGCCCTGTATTTTTCATTAAATATGTAATTTGAAATACTGAGTAGAAATACTATCTGTCACTGTGAAGTCAGCCTGCCTATAGATATACTAACACACTATTACCTTGTTAGCATATATATTATTCCATAGTACTACAGCTGTAGTATTTTAAATTCTGGGGTATTTCCCTTTATTCCTCACCTCTTTGAAACATGTAATGGATTGGTAGTGAAGGCACAGCTTTTAAATTAATTCATGATTACAGACAAATCTATGAGTTGGTACAGTTAAACAGTCAAACTGTCCTGAAATGAGTAATCTTACCCAATAACCCACTTAGAATTCCAGTTTGCTCTTGAAAATTATTTGAAAATTGAAAATTATTGAAAATTATTTTCTTTATGCCCATGGTAACTTTTCTGGAAACCTTGGGCTTATAAAATGTATCTGTGGGAAAATTGCCAGCCATGGGGCCAGGAACAGGATATACCTTACAACCACTCTATGTACCACGTACCCATCAGGGTCTGCTGTTGTTTAACCCTCGACAGTCTTAAATTCATCCTGGCAGGTAACCCCAAAGCATGGCAGCTCCCAATACCATTAGCCTTGGCGACTCCTGTTCTGCACACATATCATGGCAATGCCGCCGATGTGATGGGACTCCTGAAATCCCAGTGAACGTTTCCTGGGAAGTTTGCAGGCGCTGTTTAACTTCAAGCTGCAAATCACCAGCTGCATCTAATAAACTTCCAATTTCTGGCAGAAATGGCATTCAGCTGCCTTCACGGTACCCTTACGCAATACCTAGAGCATCATGTTTGAATCCCCTTCAGTTTGCTGATCCCTGTAAATTTTCAAGGGAAGAACGTCCAAGAGTGGCCCATACCATCACTAGTCTGTGCAACACAGGGACTGCGGACCTCCGTTCTGCCAAGGCCGCCGCTCCCGGCAGGGGCGGGCGATGCCAGCAGGATCCCTCCTGCACGCCAGGTACACTCCGGAGGTCCTGCCCGGAGCTGAGCGCAGCAGCGAGCGCTGGAACTGACTGAGCAGCGGGCACCGCGGCTGTGAGGGCGGCCGGGGACCAGCCGGACCGGCCCCCCGTGCGCCACCTCCCGCCGTGGCAGCTGCACCGCCTCCGTCCCTCTCTCCGTCCCTCCCTCCTTCCAGCCCAGCCCAGCCCAGAGGCGGCATTCCCGCCTACCGCGAGCGCGAGGCATGCTAGGAAGGGTCGGGACGGGGCCGGGACAACGCAGGCGCGGGCGGGGGTGGTGGCGGCGTCGCGGTGCGGGCGGCCCATGGCCGTGGGCGGCGGGCCACGATGACCGACTACAGCGAGGAGCAGCGCAACGAGCTGGAGGCGCTGGAGTCCATCTACCCGGACTCGTTCACGGGTGCGGGGCCGCGCCGGGGCCGCGGCGGCAGGCGGCGTGCGGGGGGAGGAGCGGGAGGCCGCGGCGGGGCTGCCGCGGGTCCCGCGGGGGTTCCGAGCCGCGCGGCTCGGGTGGGTGCTCGGGATGTTGGTTCGCTTTCCGTGGCCGGGAAAAGCAAATCGCTTGATGGCCCTTGGGGCCCGGTCCGTGGGCGCTGCCCCTGTCGCGGTAAGCGCCGTGGCACAGCAGCCAGCCCGGCGTGGGCAAGCCGGTGCCCTGTGCTGGAAGGATGCTCTTCGGAGAAGCCTTTCAAAAGATGCAGCCCTGGGAATTGGTTTGTGTGCCGACCGGTTTTCCTATCCGGTAGCAAGCTTGTCGCAGTCGTGAGGCATGGGATGTTTTGGGGTGCTTAAAGGTGCTTTTTCCTCCGTAAATGTATTGCCAGTACCTGCCTTTTTCTATTGCAGATGAAAAAAAGGTAACCTTTAATTCCCTGGTGCAGCATGTTGTACTGCTGAAACTTTCATATCACGATATGAAACATTGGTTTATCAGTTTTTCAGGATTTTCAATTTGCAATCAATCAAGAGTATCCAAATGCTGCCTAATCCAACATGAATTTTGGCATTCTGTATCTTAAGAATATTAACAGTGGAAAAATTGGGGCATTTTCTGTTTCCTTCCTGCACAGTGTCTACTCTGCCTAGAGTTCCACAGCGTCTTACTTGGCAGTAACTTCACCACACAAACATTTGCCCACTACAATTGCCTATTGCTTCAATCTGAAAATCTTTTCAGGTCTTCAGTTTTATGTTAAAGATTACTTAAAGGTATATGAATTGATCTCTGGTAGCTGGGGATGGTGGATATTTGATACTGATACAGAAGTCATATTGTTTCATACAGCCTTTACTGTGATGCTTACTCAGAGTTATTGTTCACTCATGCAATACTTTTATGCCCAAGAGAAGAGAGAGGAATAAGATCGTCGTAGTACATTAGCAGTTAGGCAAAACTCAGTTGATACTTTGAGAGCATGCAAACCTATTCACTAATTTGGGCATAGGTTATAACAGAGATGCAGAGCACCTCTTACATGACTATGTGTCTGCAACCCACAATTGTGCAATGAGGTTTTTAGCCTGTGAAATGCAGGTCACAGCTCTTGCTGTGTTGTGTTGTCTGTCTTCCAGCTGCCTGATCACACACTTTCATAGTAGTACGTTGCTTGGTTAGTAGCATTTCTTGCGTTAAGCTGTTTTAAATATAGGTGCAGACATACTGTAAAAATAGTCCATGGTCAAGAGTGCACTGGATGCTCATCAGGCACATTTAGTGCAGTAAAGCAAATCAGCTTTGATCGCTTTCTGCATGCAGTCAGTGTACTACCAGAAGTTGTTTGATTTGATTTGCACTTTCTGGAACACTGAAACTTTTTTCCAAAAGTGAAACACCTTGGTATTGTTTGATGATGTATGCTCTCATTCAAAGAGACTCCATGCATCACGTCGTATGGAAAATAGCTGTTAATTGAAAAGTATTACCTTAAAAAGGCCCTTAACACTCTATCAAGAGCTTACTTTCTTTATAAATCTTTAAGAAGTTCATTTTCACTGATGTGAAGAAGTAATTGATTTAAGGACTCTCCCTGACTCTTGCTTTTTTCCTTTGAACAGTATTGTCAGAAAAGCCAACAACTTTCACAATCACTGTGACATCCGAAGCTGGAGAAAACGATGAAAGTAAGTTGATCATGTCTTACTCAGAAACTTCTGTATATGTTTACATCTAATTCTCTCACCAACAGCTATGTATACCTCCACTTAGATCCTTGTAGGGGCCTGGTACAGCAAACATTCCTTCATAAGTATAGTTCAAGGATTTGGGTGATCCTTGTTCAGTTTGCAGAAACGTTATGCTGCCGCTGTAGGACTGCTTTCTGCAGAACCTCAAAGGCTTTGTAGCGTAGCTTCAAAAAGTATGGGTTGTCACCATCCTTCCAGTGGCTTACAGACATGTTGTGAGAGGATTTGTTTTCTGGCAACTGTGTGTGTGCCAGCTACGTGGGAGAGTTGAGTCTGTGTGCTGTGAATGGGCAGCACTTAAGGAACAGCTCCAGAGCAGAAGGCTGTGGGTCCCAAGTCCCTGTGTATTTTTTGAGTACCAGCAATTGCGTAGGCATATTGTAAACAAGCCTTACTCCAAGCAAGTTTGAAGGCTGCTATGCTGGATACTATAACAGAAAGAATAAAGTGGTGCTGTCTTACTTAGTTTGAAAGGAGTAAGTCCTGCTTAGAGCAAGTGTCTGTGTTACACAGACTGCTGTGCTGCCGAGGACTGTGAGTCTGGAAGGGAAAGCTTCTCTCTGGTATTCTGGGAGGATGTGTAAAAGGAACTTGATTCTCTTGTGCCTTGTTTCCATGTTAGCCTGGCTCTGGGCAGCTTCAGATTGAATGCATTTTTCTTAGGCAGTTCTCTGCTTAATAACTTCTACTGGACACAATGTGTTTGTCCACAGTGTGGAGCCCTGGAACCTAGCACAGAGAGAGGTTGATACTTCAGCCAGGCACACAGAATCTGAGGTGTTAATATGCTGAGATTTTCTCTAGTTCTGTTATTACGACTCTTGCTGGTTTCCAGCTTTAAGTAGAATCTGAGGGAGATTACTGCTCTACTACTTGTCATACTGCAGAAGGTTTTTCAGTCTTCCTAAAGACCTTTCAGACATGAGTAGGTTTTAATAGTTTGTGCAAATGTAAACTTTATCATCTTAATTTCTTTGAACTCTTGGGTTATGTTTAAATCTGTTCATATTGTTTTAACATCTGTGTAAGAAGACTGTTCCTTAGAGGCAAGAATATTTTGTATTCTATAATCTTTAGGCTGTTGATGCAGTAGGAAAACATACCGTTAAAGTTATACAGAGTTATCACCATAACAATTTGTGTTTCTTTATCTTGTAGCTGTCCAAACAACCCTTAAATTTACCTATAGAGAAAAATACCCTGATGAAACTCCACTGTATGAAGTTGTCTCACAGGAGAATCTTGATGATAATGATGTCATGGACATAATAAAACTGCTAGAGCAGCAGGTAAGGAAAACAATATCCGGCTACACCTTGATACCACTTCACACATTGGCTAGAATTTCTCTCTCAAATCAGTTGTTCTCAGAGGTGTCTGCTACTGATTTGAAACTTGCTCCATACTATAGGGACTTACTTTGTGGTTTGAGTTTAGTGAATGACATCATTGAGATAAAATATAATATGTATGCAATAATGTAGAATAATGAAATGGAAGTGCACTAGGGCTTCCCCTCCTACCTTAAGGTGAATTTGTTTAACTCTGTGTGTGTGTGTATGTGTGTATATATATATATATTTTTTTTTTTTTGTGTGTGTGTGTGTGTGAAAATAAGCCACCTCAGTTTCATTTGGAAATATTAAAAAATGCCACATTGATTCTTGATTGTTTTTGATAACATAACTGTTTGGGGATGGGGTGGATCTCATCAACCTTTGGGATCAGTGAGAGTGCATTGTGAAGGAAAGAAGGAAGCACTTCTTTGGTTTCAGGAATTTCTGTCAAGTCCTCACTGCATTAAAATTGCCATAGTATGTTTAATGGGCATTTTTTTCATTTTCAGTTTACTCCATATAAACTTCCTTTCATCAGCTGATGTTTTCTGATTTTCCTGGGAAACTGTCTCACTTCAAAGGAGCATGTAATAGAATTAAGGAATAAACTGTTCCAGGAGAAGAAAGGTTCTGAGTGACTTGTCTCTTATGATTTATGATATTCAAATTTTAGAGTTGTGTTTCTACTGTAGGTTTTGTTTTATTCATGAAAAAGCCTTTCAGAGGATATCTGTAATGTGTTAATAACCCAATCACAGGCATTCATCTTTGTGTTTTGCTGCACACCCATTTGGGATAACTGACTGGAGTAACTGGCCAGTTGAATTTGAATTTTACAGCAAGCTTTTGAGACTGGTGCAGAATGTGTCAGCTGTGCCCTCTGCATTTGCGTGACATCCTCCTTTCTATAAACATATTCATGCATTCAGGTTCTTCTGTTCAAAGTTGCCTTCTTTGTGTTGTAGGCAGAAGAAAATTTAGGAATGGTAATGATCTTCACTCTAGTCTCAGCAGTACAGGAGAAATTAAATGAAATAGTGGATCAAATAAAAACACGAAGAGAAGAAGAGAAGAAACAGAAAGAAAGAGAAGCAGAGGAAGAAGAGAAGGTATGAAAAATAATGTCTTAGAGGAAAAAGACTCTCAGCTTCTTTAAAATGCATTGGTTTGATGCTGGAGCGGTTCTCCATTGCAGTGAGAAAGGAACAGCTATCCTAAGGATGATTTAATTGAAACATAAGAAGATTGTTTAATGAACTTAAGTGATCTTTTTCTCCCTTTTTTCTTCAGCAGTCTTTTTAGAGTCTAACTGCATGTTCACAGTCCCTTCTAGCATTACTTCCTAAGGGATTTTTCCCAAATGAAATCAGATTTGCTGGAGACAGTTTTTTGCTGGAAGAAGGGGAAGCAAGAGGGAATGGGGAGCAGAAAAGGCTAGAATATGTCATGCTGCACATGGGCTCCATGGTTTGAGGAAGGCTGTCTTCCTTGGAAGACTGAGTGGATAGGGTGGAAGCAGTGGGACCAGTCTTCAAGACTGGTTTGTCCTTCTGTAGGGTAGTTTCACCATTCATGGATTGTGCTGTGATAAGTCCAACTAATGAGTCTTAACTCACTTTCTGAGAAATAGCTGGAGGGTGATGGGATGTTCTGTATTTCTGAAAATTGGAAATTTCTGAGAAAAATTTTTTTTTTTCTGTTTCAGCAATATAAAAGGATTAATGTATTTTAATGGGCAGTAATTCAGTGTAGATTGCACTTAAGGGTTGATAAAAATTGCTGCCTACTTATAAATAAATTATATTAGTGGGGAGTTGTGAACTAGGTCCAAAAGGAGTATGCAGAGTTCTTCAATGAGAGTTTTCACCTCAGTATAGTTCTCTGAGGAGAGACTCCCGTGACAAAAACCACAAGAACATGTTCTTTATATACTCTCAGGATTAGGATTAATTTGTCAGAATACTTCACAGCAAGCAGTGTTTCTGGAGTGTTGTAATTTAAATAATTAAGAGAATGCTTGTCTTCACCTGTAGCTTTGCAAGTTGTATTTGCAGCCTTGTTTTCTATTCTTCCAGCAACGTTTTCATGGCACTCCTGTTACCATTGAGAATTTCCTTAACTGGAAAGCCAAGTTTGATGCAGAACTTCTAGAAATAAAAAGGAAAAAAATGAAAGAAGAAGAACAAGCAGGCAAAAATAAGCTAAGTGGTATGTTTTAATACTGGTTGTGAAATTTCTGCAATGCTACCAGTCTATAATGACAAGTCTAAAAGTAGTTTTCACACAGATGATAGGTCTTAGCATCCTGCTCCATAGTCTGCATGGCTTAACTTTGAACTGGTTCTCCTGTGATGCTGGATCTACTTTTGACCTGATTACCTGAAAAAACATAACCAATGTGGTCGTGCTGTATCACTGTTCTGTTTTCTCCTCACTTCTGGCTGGTTTTGATGAAATTTGACAGAGATGGAAATTTTGATGGTATTAAGTTTCATAAAAAGCTGTACAGAACAGGGGACACACTTGATTCCTCTCTGAAGGGTATGCATTTGGGAATCTGCAAAGATGAGATAACAGAAATCAGGCTTCTAGTTTTTCTGTTCTTTAAAGTATTGTTAGTATGTGGCGTCTGTTTTCCTCTATACAAATGTAGTTTATAAAAGCTTCCCTTTAGAAAACCAAAACCAAGCTTATTCTTGGATGTCATTAGTGTAATTCCAGTATTACCATGGACACCAAGCAGTCTTGTTTTTAGAAGCTTGCATGAGCAATGTAGATGGAAGACAGATGATTTATGTGAAAAGAGTCCTGAGCTTTTCTTTCTGTCCCTCCCACTCAGAAAGGCTTCACTCTTCTGTGTTGTTGCCTTCAAAGCTCTGTGTGTGTGTGTGTGTGTGTGTGTAGGAGCTGGTGATTTGTGTAGGTCCAAGTTGCTTTTTGAATGGGAGAGTATGTGAAAAAAGCTGGAGGAGTCACCTGATTTCCTTCCCAGTTCCCACAGAGGATTTCTTGTGGAATGCAGGATGAAGACTAAAGCAGTAAGGATTGAACACAGGCTGTGGGGTGTAAATTTTTGCTGTCTCCCATTATTAAAGTCTTAATAACATTACAGTGACCCATTTCACTTGTTGGCGTGGATGAATCCTGGATGAATTTAAATAAAAACAGAATGGGGAGCTTACAGAAATGAGCAGTTAAAAACACAAAAGACTGCTAGAATTGGTTGATTTGAAAAGACTAAAATATACATGCTGACTAATTGTTGCCTTGGGTTGAGAGTTGCTTCAGAACTGTACTTGCTTATATATTGGTTTTTATTTTATTTCTAGGTAAACAGCTGTTTGAAATGGATCACAACCTTGACACCTCTGACATCCAGTTCTTGGAGGAAGGTAAATTTCTATTTGATTCCACAACTGAAAGTCAGTGGCTTAAAAAGGTCAAAATTCCTAAGCAAAATCTATGTTGTATTTCTGACTTAACATCTTATATCAGAATCCCTTTTACATTGGAAGAACTTTCTGAGACATCCTCCTTTGCAGAGTGAACAGAATTTTAACTTTTCTCAAAACCAAAACCTTTTCAAGATGATAAAGTGTATTTATTTGCAGCTTTGTGCTTGAGGTAATCTTACTTACATTGCTTATATTTAAATGATTGGACTGGGAAAAAAAGAAAAAAAAAAAGAAAAAAAAAAAAAAAAAAAGAAAAAAAAAAAAAAGAAAAGCAAAAACAAAATAAAAAACACCAACTCAGCCCTGATTTTTTTTTCTAATATCCAGCCTTCCCTGGCTTCAGGCATAGGTCTTGAACTTTTGTCACCTTTTCTCTGAACCTCAACACCAATCGTAAACATCTTGCAGGTCAAAATAAATGTTGCTTGCTTCTGTGCAACCCAGTTCTTTTTCATGGTTTCTGCAGATGGGCCTCTTACCTTACCTGAAATACTGACCTGGTGCCAGATGAAAATTCTGTAAGCCTGTGCCAGAAAAATATTAAATTTGGAAAACCAGTTGGAGATAAAGCATATAAAAGCTTATATACTCACAATAACATACCTGTTTAATTTGCTGTACCATTTTTTAGTATCCTAGTTTAAAATACCTGAATTCTGAGGTAAGATAGTTCTTTAATGCAGCTGCATTATCTACTGGTATCACAGAACATAGGCAGAAGAGGGTCAGGATTCTTCTCTGCAAGTAACAATTAAAAAAAGTTTATGAATGTCATGAAACTTGAAATGGTAGTTATGGGGAAGTTTAGTTTCTTTAACAGGGAATAATTTAATCTTGTCTTCCTACAAAATACCTGAAGTGAAGATGGTTTGTTGATGGCACATTTGGCTGCCTCGAGGGAGGAGCAGACCTCTATCTGGGCTCTGTGCCAGATGATTTGGGATTAATGTACAATGTATTAATTTGTAATCCTGTTGCTACTAGTGATTAAAACTGCCATTCTTATTGCTGCTTGCATTCTGTCATAGATGCAACAGGTTACTAAGTCTGTTTTAATATTACAGTAGCATGTACTACTAATTTTCAGAGGATAATGGCATTATCTTGTATAGGTGCCTTCAAGTCCAGTGAAATAATAGAAACTTTATTTGGTGACCAGAAGATGTCACTGTTGATACATAAAAATAAAATAGCAGTCCTCGAGTTTTATCTTTAGGTCAGCAGCATCTCTTTCAGAAGAAAATGTGAAAGTAGCCAAAGCTTCATCTTGCTTGTAAAATTTAAATCTGAAAGCAAATAGATGCATGTCAGCATATGGTGTGTAAGGAATTTTTTATGAACCCTGTGCATTTATCTCACTAGGATGGTAGTAATTATTAGGAGGTAGAACCTCACAGCTGTGAGGTCCTGAGCTCCTGCTTTGGCTGTCCTGGGGAGAAAGAATCTCTGCTTCTGACAAATGTGAATGTTGATTTCATGCTCCCAATGAATTCTGAAGTTCTGTGTGACATTTCTCATGGTTGGGTTTTGATACAAAGAAAAAAAACTGTAAAAAGCTGTAAAAAGATAAAATGTAGCATTTACTTTACTTTTCCATACCTATTTGATGCATAAAAGCAAAGTAAGTTAGCATAAAAAGCCAAGTTAGCATAAAAAGCCAAGTAAGTTAGCAGCTATCTACATTGAAGAACTAATACAAAAAAATCTTGTATGTTTTGTTGGTGTTGTTAATGTTTTCCTTGTTGGATGAAATTAAAGTATCTTTCTATTCCTTACAGCTGGAAACAATGTGGAGGTTGATGAATCTTTGTTCCAAGAAATGGATGATTTAGAGTTGGAGGATGAAGAGGATGACCCTGACTACAACCCTGTTAATTTAGATAGCGATTAGACTTATTTGAACTGATTCTGTCATCGGTATGGACATATGTGAGGAGAGAGGGGCAGGCAGGAAAGCCACAGCATCTGTGGTTTTAGTAATGTGTATTGTTTTTCTTTTTTCTTCATTTTTTTTCCAAAGAAAAAAACCAACATATTTTAAATCCAGGAGAATGGTCTTCTGATGACTTTCACTATAAATAAATTTACTTTAATATTTCAAATGAAAAATTTGAGAAATATTGATCTGTCTGAAAACGCTTTTCTATTTTCTCTAATTTTTTTCTCCCTACTTCTGTAATTGTCCTTTGAAGAGATATGGCAACATGCAAGATGGAAAGATGTTACAGCAAGCACTAAACACACCTGCATCTGAATGCTGAGCAGCTTTTCTGCTGTCTTCCACCTGGGATAAACATGGGCAGCTTTGGTGAATAAAAGGGATCACATACTATGCAGTTATTTATTTTTTTGTTCCTCCTGTGGAATCTTTTAATAATTCAAGTCAGTTCTGGTGCCCCAATTTATCAGCTGTAGATAGACAGCACTAGTCACCTTTGTTGTATAGCCTTATCAAAGTCTAGTGGAAACCATTTCCATACAATTAGAATGAATT
>VYZP01030124.1:0-28273 GCA_013400635.1 Hypocryptadius cinnamomeus
AAGGGTGAGTAAACCCAGCTGCCCCATGCCATGTCCTCAGGCACCAAGCCTCAGGGAGCACCGCTCTGCACTTACTCCAGTACATCTGGGTCTAAGTGGAAACCCAAATGCAGAGATCTTCTGCATCCCTGGGGGGGTCTCAGGAGAGCTGATTTGAGAGGAGGCATCATTTTCTGATGGTGTGCTGTGTATCCACATTCATAACACAATTCTGCCACGCTACTAAAATGAAATTTTATCCATTTTTCTTCTTAAATCTGTCAAAAAATTCTTTTTATTAATTTCCAAATAATTATGAAAAGATATCACTCATAGCCAAAAAATATTTAACAATTTTGAAAGTACTCCTAATTGCTTCTGTAAAATACATCTGATGACTTGACAGCTCTCACTTCTGATCACCAGAACATCTACTGTGTTGTTAAAAGGAGATGAAGCTTTCTACTTATGAAGGATTAATATTGACAAGTATTTTAATAATTCAAATGATCTCAAGAGGATGTTTATCACAAATAGCATTTCTCTCCCTGTTTTGTTTTTCTATGAGGCAAAAAATGAGAATCAATTGCCTAAAACCATTTGAAAGAGAAAACAAGCTGAAAATCTAGACAACTTCAGTTGTTTGACCCTGAAGAACTTGCTCAGAATTTCCCAGGATTATATTTCAAGTTACATTGCTCCAGTACAAAATGTTACAAAATTTTGCCAACTGAACTTCATAAATAGTTAAGAATTAAAATCTAAAAGGACTGTATTGTCACTCTACTGCAAACATACCCCACAGCAATCTCAATGACATCTTTGAGAACACTGTTCCTTGGATCTCCTTTCATCACAGACCTCTGCTGACACTCATAAATCTAAGTGCAATGCAGCACACTAACAAGGTTTGAATTAAGTATGCAGCAAAGCTCTCTAAGATTGTGGAAATTTCATCAAGATGATAAAATATGACTCCACTAAGTTAGGGAACTCACTGCTCAGAAAAATCAACCCTGTAGGCAAAGGAAAAGCCACAAGAAATAAAGTAACTAAATATGGCTTCAAAGTCTTCAATGCCCTGAGAGCTGAGCAAGCTGACTCAAAAATTCTCAGAATTACAACCAAGATTTAGTTTCCCCTTTCAGAAGGTGAAGGATAAAGTAAATTATTTTCTCCCCACACTAATACAAAATTTAATTTGTTCCTGGAGAATATGAGAGGATCATCAAGCTTTGTGGCCAGCAGTGGAAAAGTTGGCAGTACTCAAATGACTCCAAGGAACTTCTCAGAAGTTCCTAGTCTGGCACAGCCACTCTCACCCTTCCAGTTCAGTTGTGCCAGGCAGCAAATCCCTGTCCCAAACCACAGACTGGAGGGATGCAGGCAGCTATAACTGGCTTAGCAATAGAGAAGCATCCTCAAACATCACTGCTCACTCAGTGCAGACCCTTGTTGAGGAAAGGGATGGGGAGGACAGGGAAGAGAGGAAAAAGCTGGATCAGCCATTGACATGGTGATCCAATTTACAGCTGTTCAAAGCAGCTGCCGGAGCCTGCCTGAGTCCTGGGCTGAAGAAAATATCAGGGGAGATCACAGTCTGATTAGGGGCACCAGACAGACTATTTTAACTAGGAATTAAACAGATTAATATTTTTGCTTAAAACTTTGAATCTAGAAGAGCCAGTGAATACACAAGATGTTGTGGACAGGTAAACGGTAAAAGCAAAGTATCTGAATTATCTGAATAATTCAGAAAGACAGGAATTCTAACCACGAATATAAGTCATCAGTGATCAGGGCCAAGGGGCTTTATTCTACCTCCACTAATTACTGATACTCCTCTCTACAGGCAACACTTCATCAATCAAACACTTCATCAAGCAAACACAGACACTCTTCCTGAAATATGTGACCGCCTTCAGTTTTAGTCAGAACACAGTTAATTCTACCAAGAAGTATTTTGCTTCATTTCTGAATAGCTTTGGACACCCCCAGATTGGAAAAAAAAATAAATCCTAACAGGCATGGGCTTTTATGTCTTCACTGATGTACAGATCATTTCCTGTTAGTTTGTTTCAGTCCAGAAGCACGTATAAAAAAAGATAAACAAAACTAACTGATATGATAAATGTGGAGATTAACCCTGAAACCTGCCTCTAAACATAGAATCCTGTGACCTAGTACTACCTCAGAACAAAATCCTGAATGAACAGAAAGGTTTTATGTTTGTGTACTCAAAATCAACACGTTTTGCCAGACCTGGCGGAAAAAAAAAAAAAAAAAGAGAGAGAGAGAGACTTTTTTTTCAATTAATAGCATACTTCTAGACTGTATCTTGGAATAAGGTCTCTGCTTGCAGTGCAAGAAATCTTCCATCAGCCATGGCTTTTAGCACTGAAAAAAAATAAACATCTCAAACCCATGACATTAATATAGCACAGTTATGTAAAGCCTACAAGCAGAATGCTTTAAAGGAGAAGAAATTCTTTACTTAAGGGCATACATGACAAAGGTTAGTAAAAGGTAATGATCAAATTGGAAAAAAAAAGCTTCATAAAAATTATTTCGTTAAGCAAATAAATGGATCTTAATATCAAATAAATACTTGGGCTAGTCTGCAGCAGATTCACAACCAAGTTGTCTTGTTACCACCCTAGCAAATGATATACTCATTTTACCTGTTATAGTCAAGCCTTCATAGTCCATTCTATCCTTATCAGTTTACCTGAAGCAGGATTTTGAGATGCTATTCTTTTTCAAATTGTATATTGTATTATTCATAATGTTTTCACTCCTTACTAGCACTTAGGGAGCTTGATGTCTCCTGATCTACACAGCACAAAGCAAGCAGAAAGAATAGACTCTGCCTGAAGTGTTTATATTTTAAATACTGCACAAAACAGAACTTGTACCTTTATTTATTACAATGGTATAAAACTGGCATGATGGTAAATGGACTGAATATAGTTATCTCCGTCAAAAAAGTTAAGAGAAACTACTGATTTAGTTTTGAGGTTTCCTGTCCTTCCTGAGCTTTCTATAACATGGAGAAAGTTGAATAAAATCAAACTCCAGTTATTTATTTTGATAATTTTATTGCACATTTGCCTCAAGAATCTTGCTTATTTCCCATTATCCCATAACTTCCTCTGACAAAGGCAGACAATACTTCATTGATTCTGTTAGGCTGGTTAAGTTTAATCTTCAAGAAATCAAAGATTGCAGAAAGTGCCTTTTTTCCCCTTGACTAAGACTAAAGTCATTATCCATTATTAGAACCACCCTATACTCCCCTAAATATGTCCATGAAAGGACACTTTTTTTTGTAATGGAAGTGAATTTCTTAAATATGTTTCTGTGTGCATAAAAAAATGCAAAAGGAAGAAAACAAGTACTGAAGTATATCCTTGACTTTCTCTTGCTTTTCAATTATAAAATGATAGTTTGACCTTTCCATCATAATCTTGAAGAATATACTTCAGCAGTAATACAATAGCCTTTCACCCAAGCTCTGCACTGACTGGGCTTGTCTTTATGACATGATTATCTGAACTGATGCTTTCTAATGAAACTGATGCCATATAATCTTTTAAAATTTTCTTCTTGGAATGGACATACTACACTCTACATGAGGTTTAGACTTCAAAACACACAGTATTTTCTCCTGAAACTCTGCTTGCATCTCTCATCACTATATTTAGCTATTAAACCAGAGTAAAACACATCTTGGAATGCTTACAGCAAATTCCCTTTCATTTGGTAGGAACAGTTATTCCTGTGATGAGTATTCAAAGGGATACTCTCCATCTGCCACAAAATAAGTGGTTGTTGAACACATCAAGTACCTTAAATTCAGGGCTGAGTTGTGAGCAAAGCTGAACAGTGCATTTGAGAATTATACATTTATGATAATTTAAAGACTAATTGCTTAAGATTGGCTTAATAAAACTAATGTAATGTAGAAAATCCTTTTTTTCCTTTTAAATTACCTCTCAAGGCCATCTAGATTTAAGACTTACTGTGTTCAACGTTCCACATATGATATATGTGGGTGCTTAACAGTATATTTTTACAGAAGAGCGTTGCATATTTTATTGGGAATCTAATATTGCCCTTAATCCCAATATTTTCCAGACTGATCACAAGAAAACTTCAAGTAGGAAAGACTGATCCTACAGTCTAACAAGTCCTAAACTAAGAACCTTTTACATAGACAACTGTGGCCAATGTACTGTACAAGAGTCAGCTCAGACAACACTTAGAGCACGTGCTTGACTTTCTGCTTGGTGAACTCTTATATGTAAAGGAAAATAGCCCAAAAGATGCTGCTACTCTAAAAAAAATAAATGAAATCCACAAGTCAGACTGGCAAATGGCATAAGAATAGAGCAGCCTGATAAATAGAAAGTAAATAAGAAATACCATTATAAAAGATACAATCCTACAACATATATTCAAATACTTTTAGATATTTCATGCATTTCTGGGCTTCTGTATATTCTCCTGAGTGACCCTTCCAGGCACACAGGACACAATCAACTTTAGAATTTCTGATGATGAATTCTTACTAATTTTAATGCTCTCTACAAAGTATGTTTCATTTCCCACAGAGTTAAGGAGTTGTATGTGACTATAAGGGCTGATTGGTATTTTCTGGAACTACTTACACAAGTGTGTTTCAATCAGATGGAAACACCTTGAACTTATTCACATAAATATTCTAATAAATATATGGGGGCCTTTCTCACCTTCCCAATTCAATTATCCAAGTTAGGAGGGTAATCTACTAATGCACCTGCAGTTCAGGAAACAAGATATCAATGCTGATTTCTTGTTTGTGCTTGCTGGCTGAAAGAGCTTATTGCCCTCTATTTTCTAGATATTTGAGCCTAGTAAGTCTGCCCAGGTAATATCAGCAGGCTACATAGCACAGCAGTAGTTAAGCAAAGCAAACATTCTCCCAAGCAAATTTCTATATTTCCTTTTTTTACTTATTGAAACCTTAGAATACAATTTGCATTCAAAAATCAATAAGCAATTACTTTTTATTTGAAAAGCATAAAGTCTTATGCACTCATTGTTAAATAGGAACCAAGAGCCCCATCAAAGTCCATCCAACTACATGGAAAAATGTTATTCTTTTTTAATATCCAGTTTCCCTTTTGGATGTTTATAACTGGTTGCATACCCAGAGTTCTAAAAGGAGAATGAACAACTATGTCAACCCAGTTAATGGCAGCTATGGAAATATTCACATGGGAAAAATGCTTCCCATGCAGCCAAAAAAGAAAAGTAAAACCCAATCCATAACTTCTTAAGCCATTAATTTCACTGTTGTTGAATAAATAGTGCATAGTTTTCTGTTGCTTTTGCTGAGATGCCAGGCAGCCACATTACCTTTGATCTATTTCTGTTCAAGTTACATAGAAATGTGTCTGAAACAATGATAATGTGCACTGTTGATCCAGGAACAGTTGTAGATTACATAGCAAGATATATCTTACTGGCTAAAAATAGAGGTTGTGCAGACAGGATATTCTGAAGAGTAGCACAGAGCATGGGATGCTCTCACTGTTAAAAGCTGAATGATTTTTATGGTATTTATGAGCCCCTGATTCAATTTGCTGTTTGCTCATTTGATATATCACTCCTCACAAAGTAAGAGCTATATGGAAGAACAATAAACATGTTATTTCATGCTACAAAAGAGCCAGATTTCGTTTTGAAATACAAGTACTCTCATGGACAGAAAATATTTGTTCTTTTATGAGCTATTTTTTAAAGCTCTTAAGAGGTAACAGTCAAGTCTTAGTATAAAGGAAAAGGGGACACACTCACCTACCCAGATGAGATTGCTTTCCTACTCAGATTTCTCTAATGTATCATGATCAACGAACAAGAAGATCAACTTAATTGTCCTAACTGCATATTTTATGAACTGTGACAAGTTTGTTATAATTCATTTGCTCTAAACTTTTCTTCTGAGATTGTGAAAGTACCAAGAGATAAACTCAGCAATGTCAACAAGCTCGGTGGCATAGTTCAAGCTGTGAAGGTTCAATAAATAGGTCTGTAAACATTGCAAATCAACAAAGCTTTTGATGAAATGTCAAGCAAGGCAGAGCTTAGCTATATTCAGCTCAGCTTGAACTCATAAACCATTAACTGGCCTCTGTAGTTTCCACAGAAATTAGTGTTATGAATAAAGCACAAATGTTGAAATAGAAATAAAAACATTTTTTTTCTTTAAGAGACAAGATTAATTAAAGCTACTTAATAACAGAAAATGGTATTTTAATCACCCCAATAAAGACAGATTTATAAAAACAGACAATATGCAAATGCTACACATTCTTATAATGGAGCAACCATTATTTTGTGCCTTCAAGTTAGGAAAGGATGCAAAACAGAAATAGAAAACAAAACTCATTTTGAAATACCCTGAAGATATCTCAACTTTGAACTATTGCAAAAATCTGTTATTTCCTGCATGAGACATAGAATATTGTTTGCTTCAGAGAAAATACATATTTTCCCTTTCATTTTTAGGAGGAAGAATAGAATAAAACTTGTTACAATGCATCAAGGTACCTATTTATTACAGAAAACACGATTATTTTTTTCACTCAATTGGAGCATTATATTACATATATACAGCCAAATATTCTCTCAAGATCTATTTCCAAAAGTCTTGAAAGTTATGAAGTTACGTTAGCTACTTTTCAGTGGCAATCCTCTGGAGACATGTCCATGCAATTATCCTAGACTGAATGCAAGGTTGTTTTTGCCCGATGGCCCAGTTTCCAAGCTATTTCTATATCATCAGCTGAGTAATTAATTTGACCATGTCTAAATTTGTTTGCAGTAAACTTTGCATCTTTCTACTGTCTTTAAAATGATACGGTCATTCAGCAAAACAAATCCTCTTCGACCAGCTAACATCTATTACCCATAACTGTGCCAACCCTCTTGTATTGCCATTGAACACATTGCCCTTTTCCCTCCCATCGGTGGGGGGGAAAAAATAAATAAATCTGTTTAACCTAATCAGAGACTTACTACATACAAAAGTTTGTTTGTTTCCCTTTCTTTATCAACACCCTGTTGATACTCTCCACCCAGGTTTGGACCAGATTTAAAAATAAAAGTTATGCAAGGCACGGCTATCTGGCAGGAGGGAGCGGATGCTCCGGCGGGGTCGGGGTCGGGGTCAGTCGCCTCCCTCGAGCCCCATTTGCCCTCGGGAGCCCTGGCAGAGGAACTTCCCCGAGCCCCCTGCGCAGCAGGCAGCGCCCACAGCCCCAGAATCCCGGGAGGCAGCCGACTGACCTAAATGCCGTCCTTAGGGTCGCGTTCCTGCTGCTCTTCGCTCTTTTGAATACTCCTTGTATTCATTTACAGCCGGTACTCACCCGAGGCATCCCCAGGCATTGCCGGCACTGCGGTGTCTTGCTACCTTCGTGGGGAAGCGGTCAGTGGATTTCCCCGTGGGTACTTCTCTCTAACACATTCTCCAAAGTAGGAGAAACCTGGAGGGAGACTCATTGCCAGGTGCAGGTAAGGCACGCCTGCAATCACCCTCCAGTTTCACAGGCACAAAAAGAGCACCCCCTTCTCAGAAGCCGACGGGAGAATCACAGCCAATTTTGTTTTCTTAAACATCAGCGAGGTACTCTCCCAAGGTACAGAGCCGGCGTGTGCTGCGCTCCCTCCCTCCTCGCTGAAATGGTTTCTCCCTCCACAGGCTCAATCTACCTGATTATGTTCTCTCCTAATCAGTAATCTTAGTTTCCCCAGCAGTAGTGGCCCTCCTCGTTCACCCGGGATTTCTGGAGGGCGAGCTTCAGAAGCAGGGCAGCAGCACTCCTGGGACACAGGGCAAGGCAGCAACATTTTGGAAGCACTTGTGCTTCTGTCTGCTTTTTGTTTGAACACTGGAGTTCAGCCTTTGCCTGTCTGAGAGAGAGATTATGCTTCCTGCTTTACAATCCTATTCAAGTAAGCTTAAAGTCCATAAGAAAAAAAGGCTACCTACTTCATCAAGCAGGAACTGCTTTTCAATAGAGTCTTTTTTTTTTTCTTTTTTTTTTTATGTATCCTTTGCCTAAAACCAGCTTGTATCTCTTTCAAATGTATCAGTATATATGCATCTGCAGTATATTCTTCCTTAGCTCCAGTCAGCAAATAAAGTAGAAAAGGTACAATTTCCTTCCCCTCATGTTTCTTCTTTTGTAGGCTAAAAGACAAGGAGGATACCCCATATTACCACAACCAACTTCAACATAATCTGTCTTTCAACAAGCATGCTTGCTGTAAATCTGAAAGGGTTCTTTAGGTTTTGTTTGTCTGTTTGTTGATTTTAATTTTTTTTCTTATTTTAATAAGTAGGGAGGATGGTACAAAAGATGGACAAAATAATTTTTCTCTATTTGTCCTGATTATTCCAGTTAACCTGATTATTACGTTATTAACTGTGATTCTACTAATCCCAATTTAGAGACTATATCAGAATTAATTAAAAACTTCCTTTAGCAGTTAACAGGATAGTCTAAAAACATTTGTGGAGAGAAAGCAATGGGCAAAGCATGGATCAAGGGACAATTTATACCAGAATTTTAAGTGGGCTGTAGAGCACAGTTAGGCTATGGTCTGTCAGACACAGCCACAGAAAACCATGACAGCAAAGAGGCAGGAGATGTGAAGATAGGAAATGCATAGGACCACACCATTCCAGGACAGTGTGGCACATATTTAAACATTGTGAATATCTCTGAAGTCTGGTGATTTAATAGCTAAGCAAAATTGTCTTTTGTAGGCAGTGTAAACCTTGGAATCTGTATTCAAAAAAATTATATGAATTAGTATTCCTTTGACATCAGACCCAATTTAAAACAAATTATCACAAACTATACAGCAGTCTCCTAACAAAAGCTAAAGCTTTGTATTTGTCATCCAAAGAAACAGCATCTCTTCATTCACTGTAACAATCCATTCAACTGCAACTTAAGGTCATTTCATGTCCTATTCAGGGTTGAACGCTGAATCAAGACTTACCATCTTCTACAACAACAGTCTAGAAGGTTACTTGAAAGTAATTTTCAGTTAAACTTGTTAGATTAAGCCTCTAGAACTACTGAGTTGGTTATGGGAGGACAACAGCTAAAACATTTTAATTGAATGCACAATAGAGCATATAGACGTGTTCTCCTTGCCATTTACAGGATGGGGAATGCCTCGCTGCCTACAGCAGAGCTGAGCACACCTCACACCAGAATATGGAGTTGCCACACTTCTTGAAGGCTCAGAAATGCTATTTCAAGTCTCCTTTATGATCAAAACAGGTAATGTGTTTTTTTTGTCCTGTTATTCAAACAAAATTCAGCAGAAACTGTGCATGACTGAACATGTATATGACAGCAAGCACTAGCATAACACAGTAAAGTTAATAAGGAATTAGAAATAGGGTTGCTATAAACATCTCCACAATATAGGTATCTACTCATTGTAACTCTGATAGCAGGAAAATCTCTGTTGCAACCATGTCTTGGAGAAACAGGTGGTCTAGAAAGACAGGACCACAATGTTCCTAAGACCTTAAAAACTTTGACAAATGTGGCATACGCATAAAAAGCAATCGAGAAATAAAAGACAGTAAAACACCAGCAAACACACTCAGTTACATAAATTCATAAGCCACAACAAAATAATGGTTAGAGAGCATAGAGGACTTCAGCATGAGCCAGAGAACATTGCTTTATTTCCTAATTGTATTCCATCCCTCTGCATTAGGGCAGGTGTGCACTGCAAAGGGCAGCTGCCTCCATCTCTCCTCTATACGTCTGTCCCTCGGCCACATAAGGACAGGCCTCATGGAGCAAAGACCTTGCCAAAATACTAAGTCAATAGAAACAGTTATTTTTCATCTTTTATGTTTGTTTGGCATTTATCAAAATAATTTCTGTTCTTTTTTTCCTAAACTCCACAAGAGGGGTATTATTAGGTGATATGAGCAAAAATACCTCTAAATGTCCAAGCACCACTGCTTCGGTACCCTTAGACGTAGACAAAATTATTGCTATTCAAAACTTAACTGCTTTCTGTGAAAGGAGGTAATTATTTTTAAAGATTGCTTATAGATTGTAACTCTACCTGGACTAATGGCAAGAAAGCGCACAACTTTCTTTTCAATCACATTCAAAAGGAGTATGAAACTACTCTGTCACACACAACCCCTCATGTCATGCATGAAATGTTCCTCATCTGGTGAGACAAGTCTAAAATCATACCCCACAGCTTAGCTTCAGACTCTTCCCCAATATGGGACTCCTAGAATCACAGAATGTTCTGAGTTGCAAGGGACCCACAAGATTCATTGATTCCAAATCCAGCCCAGCACAGGCAAGCCCCAGGAATTCTACCATGTGCCCAAGAGCCTTGTTCAAATGCTCTTTGAGCTCTGTCAGGCTTGGTGCTGTGACCACTGCCCTGGAGACCCTGTTCCAGTGCCCAAACACCCTCTGGGTGAAGAACCTTTTCCTGATATCCAACCTAAACCTCACCTGACACAGCTTCAGGCCATTCCCTTGGTCCTGTCACTGTCACTACAATGCAGAGATCAGTGCCTGCCCCTCCTCTGCCCCTCAGGAGGAAGTTGTAACTGCAGTGAGGTCTCCCCTCAGTCTCCTCCAGGCTGAACAGACCAAGGGACCTCAGCCACTCCTCACATAGCTTCCCCTCAAGGCCTTTCTCATCCTTATTACCCTCTTTTGGATGTTCTTTAACAGCTTAATGTCTTGTCTGTATTGTGGCACCCAAAACTGCCCCCAGCACTCGAGGTGAGGCCGCCCCAGTGCAGAGCAGAGCAGGACAATCCCCTTCCTTGCCCAGCTGGCAATGCTGTCCCTGATGCCCCCAGGACAGGGATGTCCCTCCTGGCTGCCAGGGCACTGCTGGCTCACATCCAACTTTCCATCAACCAGGACCTCCAGGTCCCTTTCCCTGGTGCTGCTTTCCAGCCTCTCATTCCCCAGTCTGTCTGTACATCCAGGGCTGCCCCATCCCAGGTGCAGAATCCAGCTCTTTCCCTTGATGAATTTCACACAGTTGGTGACTGCCCAGGCCTCTCATTTGGTGAGGTCTCTCTGCAGGGCCTCCCTGCCTTTGAGGGAGACAACAGCTCCTCCCAGTTTTGTATCACCTGCAAACTTGCTCAGTATCCCTTCCAGTCCTGCACCCAGGTCATTTATGAAGATGTTGAAGAGCACAGGGCTGAGGATGGACCCCTGCAGAACCCACTAGTGACAGGTCACCATGGAGAGTCATATCTTAGGGACACCAACTCTCATTCTCCAACACTCATCCACCTCAGGGGCTGGAAGAACTGCCCAGAGCTCTCATCCCTCCTACCTTACCCATATGCCTATACCAGCTCCTCACCTTGCCCACCAAAGTCTCTTTGTTCTTCCTATGTTGCTGAAGCTTCCATATCCACCACTACCAAGAGGGGTTGACATGGGGAAGGAGAGTGTTATATGAAGCAGCTGTGCTATATATCCACTGAGGAACCAGAAGCTGGGAATTCAGCCAATGAAAAGTAAATGCCATGTGGGTGGTTTAGTATCAGAGCAGAGACCTTGTTTATCTTTGTCTGCCTAAATAATTTAGAACACAAGAAAGATACTTTCATGTTTTTGAAAGACCAAAAAAACCCCAGTTTATACACAGAGTGTAAGTAGTCCTTACAAACTGCTTGTTGGGAATGAGCCTTCTATGAGGAAACCTGCTATGCACTTCTGTAGCTGAGAGCTGTTACTACTGAATGAGCTTTATGCAGAGAGATACATGTTTTCCTCACTGGAATCATATTTGATAATCTGGGATTAGAAAAAGAATAGCTAGAGGGAAAAACAACAAAACAAAAAAACCAACCAAGCAAAAAACCCTCAAACAAAACCAAAAAGGTTTTCAGAAAGAATAATATCATAAAACAACAGACAAAACCCTGATTTTGCAGAGGTCAAAGGCAAAACTTCACTAGAAATTGATTTTGCTTCAAGATCTAAAGTCAACATCTGCTCTATTTAGTGTCACGTTATGGAGGGACATAGCTGTTCATGTGTGCTAGGCTCAAGAGGCCTTACTGAACATTCAGAGCATGTCCCTTTATTTTCCTGTAAATGTAGACACATAAACCTATTCTATATGATCCTATATTTTCTCACAGTTTTGTATACTTTAAATATATATATAGATTGTGTGTGTGGGTATACAGAATTTTAATGTATTCTTATATTTCAAGGTTTGGAAAGGGTGCGTATATTTTTGACCCACAAATTTTTCATCAACCTGCTCCCCCATTTTTGTACTTCTGTCTCACCCTTTTTCTTTCCAGTGCTATCAAGTCATAACAGCCTACCAAGCAATCACACTGCTTTTAAAAGTGTTTTCTTAAAAGTTAATAGTTATGATGATATTTTGACTTTTTCCAAAAAGGAAGGTATGAGAGGAGAAAAAGAAGATCATTACAGCTGTATTATACTTGCAGGCCTGAAAACATCTCAAATGAGGCAAAAATATATATCTCCTTACATGAAGTGGCAGCAATTTTTCCATTTTCAATTCCTTTATAGGTTCACAGCTTGGACTACCTGATTATATTCTATGTAAGACTAACCCAAATGTGTCTATTCAGTCTAATGTCTTGTTTGAGATAGTAAAGGGCTGCCTCATTAGGTAAGGAAATCAAAGGTGTAAGTTTTGCCACACAGTTTTAATAAAGCATAAAAAGATAACCTATCTGTTGGAAAGTTTTTTATCCATCCCAAGTTGGATGATGACAGGTGATATGTGTCACTGAGCCATTACTGCGCTGCCCACTGTAATCTCTCTGAAAAGTAATGTATAGATACATGAGAAATGAATCTGAATCAGGGATGTTTCCCTGAGTAATATACCCAAAATTTAAGGTGCAATAAATGTGTTAGATGCTAATTCCTTCCAAAATTACTTCACCATTATAATTATTTGCATTCTGACTCAGTTTCTCAGAATTATTCAAGGACTTTTGTTACTATAGCAGTATGATGGCTACTTGCTTGAATGGAGATAAAAAGCAGTTTCTGCCCTGGAAGACTATACATACAGAATTTAAACTGCACACATAGGCACTGAAGATATTATCAGATATAGCATTACATACTGAAGCTTGTCCAATTTTCAGCCAGCATTGTGATAAAGTGAAAAAAACATTATTAAATCCTTATCTTCATGCAAACCTTCTCTCAAAGACCAATCAGACTTCTCAGGGTACTGAACTACCAAAGAAGTTAACCTTATCTACAGAAAACTGTCAGAAAATCTTGAGATCCAAATGCTGTTTTCTGGATGTAATGATTTCTGATAATTTTATAAACTGCAGTTTCACTGAGATTTGTAATCACAATTTTCTGGAAAATGGTGTTTCCGTGGAGTTTGGATAATGTCATAATTAGGCAAAATATTCAGTAAGAATTACACAAAATATTCCAGTCCCTGCTTTCTCTTGTGAGGTTTTTCTGTTGCCACATCTGGCAGAGATCTCCAGACTTCTGTAGGGCAGTCCCTATCGTCACTCTCTTCTTCTGCACCTCATTTCTTTCCTTAACTTTGGATCCAGTTGGATTTGTTTTTCCCTTTCAGCACTATAGGGCAGCACCTGGGGCAGCTTCCAAGTGAAGCCAACACCTCGGCCTCTGCACACCTTGAGGAATCTGTGCCGCTCCGTCCTTCACATGCTGTCCCTCCACTGCTTTCCTCTGGCCAGTGTCCTGTGGCAGCAATCAGGAACAAGGTTTTTGAGCACTCTCAGACTATGTCAGGGTTTGATTTCAACTAAATGGCTTTGGCAAAGTAAGTGTTAAGCCAGACCCCTCATGAAGATGGGCCTGTGCTGCACACATCCTTGGGAAGCCTTGATGGCTGGGCCTCCTTCTCCAGAACTCCCCAGATCTCTCAGGAAAGAGAAGCAAGCTGTAAATCTGGTACAACTGAATCAAGAAAAGCACATTATTTTCCCCCTAAAATTTAGCATATAACTTTTTTTTTCCTGTATGTCTTTGGAAATACAGAGCCCTTAATTTCCTTCCAGATTTTTGGTCTTTCTTTCTTCTCCTAGTCTTCTGACTCTACTAATTTGCCTAAACATCCTGTTTATTTTATATTCCCACTGTATGGTGTGCTTTTACCTTAACAAAAATTATCATGTCTACAAGACAATTAGAGCTAACATTTATATTCATTTTTTAGTAAGGCTTATTCGGTCAAACTTATTTATTAAAGAAGGAAAAAGATACTACTGTAACAGAAAATAACATTTGCATCCAGGAAATGTGTGTTTACTTCAGTATATATTCTTGTTTTCTTTGACTAGTGCCATGACTGGTCTCACAACTGTGCCAGGAGTGTAAAAAAGAAAAATGAAACTATAACCAAAACATAAAAAACAAAACCAAAATAAAACAAAAAATATCCCCAAAACCAAAATTACAGACACACAAAAAGTAGTGAGTAGGACATGTCCAGCAGTACATTACTGACCTATTCTGGAGCACTCCTTTGGTACTAAATCACAGCATGTGTTGACCATTTTTTTCTGTGTTGTCTCTCTCAGGTATGAGGATTGCTCATCTTGTGAAACCTTATATGGTCACATTTGCAGCAATAGTTCTAGTCTGCAGTAAACCAAAACCTTCTTAACATACATCTTGCTGATAAGGCCTAATTGAATTAAACTGACCATTAAGATCAGTGTAAATTGAATTGCTCTCTTGGACTTCCTGATAATTGCTTGACAGACCAGTAAATATGGGGTTTCCAAACAGAATGAGTTATGGTGCTCAATAATGCCCCTACTTACTGCTCCCTTCCCTTACTCCCAATCTTCAAAATGTCACAGGAATTACACAATAATTTGCTGTAGAATGTTTGTCAGAGATCTGTTGTTTTGATCCCAATTAATTAAACATTCCTGAGTCTGCACACAGAAAGAAAGTAGCAAATGTTCGGAATGATAACACAAACTGACATAACATCTAAGGCATGGACTGAAAAATACACGAAATATTCATCACTTCAGTTGTAATTACATAAAAAGTAATGCAGACACTGGACCTGAATCCACACTCAGAAGAGTTCTTGAAAGAACATAACCAGAAGATCATCTGCATTATGAAGTTTCGGGTTTTTTCTTTCCTTCTTGCTTTTGTTTTTGTTTGTGGGTTTGGGGTATTTTTGGTTTGGTTTATTTTTTTTTGGGTTTTTTTTGTTGTTGTTGTTGATGTTGTTTTTTGGGGGTTTTTTTTGGTTTTTTGTGGATGGTTTTTTGTTGTTGTTTTTTTGGTTTTTTTGTTGTTGTTGTTGTTGTTGTTGTTGTTGTTTTTCTCTTCTGCCCAAAGGATAGGAGCAGTTATTTTTGTACTGCAGAAGCTGCAACTTCAATACTGTGCTCAGTTTTGGGCCTCTCCCTACAAGAAAGTCATTGAGGCACTGCAGCCTGTCCAGAGAATGGCAATGGAACTGGGCAAGGGTCTGAAGCACACGTCTGATGAGGAGTAAGTGAGGTTGTTTAGCCTGGAGGAAAGGTGGCTCAGGGTTTGTAGTGAGGTGGGAGTGGTCTTTTCTCTCAGGTCTTTTCTCTCAACAAGTGACAGGACAAGAAGAAATAGCCTCAACCTGTGCCTGGGAGGATTTAGATTGGATGTTAGGAAAAATTTCTTCACAGAAAGGTTTGTAAAGCATTGGATTTGAGTGCTCAGGGGAGTGGTAGAGTCACCATCCATGGAACCGTTCAAAAAATGTGTGGATATGGCACTTACAGACATGGTTTAATTGTAAATGTGGTGGTGGTCCTAGTTTGAGGATTGGACTTCGTAATCTTGAAGATCTTTTCCAGCTTTAACCTTTCTATGATTCTAGGAATGATTACTTCCAATTTGTTGAATACTAGTTATCTTTAAAAATAAATTAAATCTATGGAATTATGCATATAGTAATGAATTCTATCATTTTCACAATCATTGAGACTTTGATCCTATGCTGTGATTCCTCTGGTTTAGCTGGACCTCCTCAACAGCAAAAGAAAAAGTTGGAAACATGTCTTATTTTGACCATTTTTGATTGCTTGCTATTCTATCCAGGCTAAGAGAGAGCTAACAGGAAATTATTGTCTGAAAAGAACCATGTTGAAAGAACTCAGTAATAATGGGCAGCCATCAATACAGCAAAAGAAAGTACATAATGATAGCAAGAGGAAGCTGGACTTGTTCAGAGTAACAACTATACATTTTTAAGTGTGAGTAATTCCAAAGAAATATTTCTGTTTCTGGTGTTCTCTCCAGATCTTTAAGTCATGATCCGACTGATTGTAAGTCAGAATTATGTGTACGGTACCAGAGCTACAGGAAGTGTTAGAGAAAAGTCAGTCTAATCTTAATGGTCCCTTTGAACCCTGAGGAATCAGCTCCATTGCAGTTTTCAGCTGACCTTGGTTCTTGTCTTTACTCCTCTGCATATTCAATGAATTAACAGGATAGTTGTTATATAATTTCTAAATAGCCTAAGATTGATAGAGGTCCATTTAATCTTCAAGTTGAATTTTACTCTAATTAACTATGTCTCACTTTTTTTGACACAGATCTAGATTGAGAAGTAGCACTTTGGAGTTCATCAACTGGAGTAAGCACATTTGAAAACAGACAGCCAAACATCATAAGCCTAAAACTTTGTTATGAGACATTATTTTTTTTACGGAGTTTTTCTGACAATACTATAATTGTCTAATGTATCTACTCTTGGAAGTATCTTTATTAATCCTTTATGAAATGTGGTAATGTTTCACCAAATGTGACTTCTGAGATAACTTCTGCACATACAGTACAATTAAGATACAGCAAAATAAACAACTAACAGAAGGAGCTTCAGTTTCATAGCCATTTTGAGCTTAAACTAGAATATATGTGCACATAATTGTACTCTTGGGATTTAAGACATGCCTACAGCTGGGTTTTTTTTGGTGGAGTGTTTTTGGAGGTAAGAACTGTTAATACTTCCCTCTCCAGCCCTACAGGCAGTTCTGCAAACCCTTAAGCAAGCAGAAAACAAACAGAGGTAGATATATGACAACTTGATAAATTGTTAATCATACACAAATATTTCAGAACTTCTTTTTTTTTTAGCTTTTTCATTGATCGACAATAACAAGAATGTCTAAAAGTAAAGAGGGCAATCTTGCATTTTATTTTTTAAAAGCAAGATGAGATTGTAGCTGTGAATGGACACATAAATCTTCACTAGCAAGTAGGTCAAAAGGTGTGAAGAAAGTTTCCAATCACAACTGCTGCAATGCTGACAGACTGCTCCAACCAGCTCCTGGGATTGAACTTTCTGCTTGAAAACTGCACTGTAAATTAATAAAATAGAGCTTCTTCTCTTCTCTTCTCTTCTCTTCTCTTCTCTTCTCTTCTCTTCTCTTCTCTTCTCTTCTCTTCTCTTCCTTTTGTTCTCTGCTTCTCCATTCCATTCTTGAGCAGCTCTTTTTCCCCTTGTTGGGGAGGGATGGCATTTGGCTGCCCATGGCTGCCCACTCAGCAGGCAGGTGCTGCAGAGAGGGAGAGTGACCTTGGAGCAGGGGGCAATTCCATGGCCGTGCCAGCTGTGAACCATTCCATGTTTCCCTATTTCATACTTGTGCTCTGCTGGCACAGATAGTGTAGATATTGGTGACTTCATGGGAATGGGGAAATGCTGCAATTCAGTGGGGACAGGAATTGATCATTACTGCACTCACATGCTCTCACACACTTGTCTTCTTACCTAAATTATAACAGCATCAGCACCCAGGCAAGTGAATGAATTACATAATTGCACAGCTTCCTCTCATTATAGAAAGAGGATTTTTTTGGTCCCTCTTACCCATTTCAGTACATCCCTTGCCTTCCGACTTGTACCTGAAGTGCAGGTTATCACTCTCCATGAAACAAAAGCTATGTACTTGTACTCTGTATGCCAAACTTTGTGCTACACTTATATCGAATGGCAAATGGAAGGGAGAATGTCATTTTAACGAGAAACAAACTTCCTCAAAGATCTCCAAGAATACCAAATGATGCCCTTTTAAGTAGATCAATGCTTAGTGTACTGTAGCTGTCAAAAATCCCACCCATTTCAAGACAGCTCTTACAGAAATAAATACACCAGGCATTAAAGAATATAAGCGTTTAAGAGCTTCTCTTTCCCCAAGAGCTATCAAGTATTGACCAGGGAAGAAAATGACAAAAGAAGAAAAAAAAAGTAAAAATAGGCACTTACAGCTCACTTTCTTCATCAAACTAAGGCATATATTACACAGGTTTCTTAGGTACCTTTGGCAGACTGAGCATTAACTGGTTTTCAGTAACTTGCCTTAAAGAACAAGGCAGGGGGAAAACCTCCTCTTCCTCCCTGTATAACCTGACTGCTTAGTGCTGAAGGGAACAGATGAGTAGCATCTACATTTCCCTTGGAATTAAACCATTCTCTTCCTAATTGATTTTTGCAAAACAACCATATGTAGAAATATAAAAATGAAAAGGTTTGGTTAATTCAAACATAGTTTGCTTCCTCCTTGCAGGTAGAGACGGGATCCCATTGGAACTTGGAAGCTGTCCTATCTCTCAAGCCCTGTTGAAACAGTTGCACCTTGAAAAATTTTGCTGCTGGTTTTTGTTTTGTTTGTTTGGTTTGTTTTTTTTTTCCCCACAAAGCACTTTCCTTGGGCTAATGTTGCCATGGTGTCTTTTTTTAAATTTTTTTTAAAATCAGCAAATCTCTGCATCAATATTTTTTAAACAAAACTGACAGTGTTGTCACTGTCTAGTGCTTGAGGATGGTGACAAGAGGGTTGAGTGTTTATGGGTAAGAATCAGGAGAAGGCCACCAAGCAGATATCCTGGTGTGAGTCTGCTATAGACCACCCACATGGGATGAATAGGCAGATGAACTATACTATAAGCGGCTGAGAGACATCTCAGAATTGCTAACCTTTGTTCTCATGTTATCCATCTTATGAAAATACAGAAATACAGCAGAGAAGAAGCAGCCCAGGAGCTTCCCAGGCTGTGTGGAGGAGAACTGTCAGCCAGTGAAAGAGTCAGCTAGGGAAGATGCTGCACTGGACATGTTATTTGGGAACAGAGAGGAACAGTGTGGTGGTTGTTTTGGAAACAGCAAACAGAAAATTTTAGTCAGCAGAACTGATACCTTAGGGAGAGCAGGCTTCAGCTATTTAGGAGCCTGGTTGACAGAGTGCCTTGGGAGGCAGTCCTGAAGGGTGAGGCAGTCCTGGAAGGACCGAGGAATGGAGTCACCTCAGAGTCATGGACGGACACCAGTGGTCTCCCTTGAATCTCCTCTAGCTGAAAACCCCCAATTTCCTCAGCTGCTCCTCATGTGACTTACTGTCTAGACCTTTCACCAGCTTCATTGCCATTCTCTGGACTACTCAGTGTCTTTCTTGAAGTGAGAGGCCCAAAATAAAAACATCTCTGTATTATCAGCTCTGTTTCCAGTACAAACCCCAACCACAGCCCCATATGAGCCACTGTGATGAAAATTGACTTTACCCCAGCCAAAGCCAGGACAGGGTGTTTTCCAGCCTAAATGATTTTGTGATTTGCATCACTGTTAAAAATCTGTGAAGCATTTTTTGATTGCTTAATTTGTATCTTTTTAAACATTCTTAATATTTCATATGTAATTATATTTGCTTGATATCCACTTTATAGTTAGGAGTGACGTACTGATCAATGGTATGACAAATATTCTACACTTACTGATAAGAAAATTGTTATCAGCACTGTGTGAGTGAATAAAATAAAGATGGACAAGTCATTATATAGCAGATTTACCTGCTTGAGACAGAAACTAAGGCAAAATCTTTAAAACCCCTCCCATCCTACCTACTGAGAGGAGAAAGAGAACACCATTAACTGTTCTGCCATTCAGTGGGATCTTCATAGGCTGCAGGGACGGGTGGAGAGAAACCTAATGAGGTTCAACAAGCATAAGGTCCTGCACCTGGGGAGGAACAGCCCCAAGTACCAGCACAGGTTGGGAATAACCTGCTGGAGAGCAGCTCTGCAGAGAAGGACCAGCAAGTCTTGGTGAGTGACAAATTGACCATGAGCTGCCAGTGTGTCCTTGGGGCCAGGAGAGCCAGTGGGATCATGGGGTGCACTGGGAAGAGTGTGGGCAGCAGGTCAGGGAGGGGATCCTTTCCCTCTGCTCAGCCCTGGAGAGGCCACACCTGGAGTGCTGTGGGCAGGTCTAGGCTCCTTGGTACAGGAGAGACAAGGAGCTGTTGGAGATGGCCCAGCAGAGGCCACAGAGATGAGGAGGGGTCTGAGCACCTCTCTTGTGAGGAGAGACTGCAGAGCTGGGCGTGTTCCATCTGGAGAGGAGAAGACTAAAAGGGGGTGTCATCAATGCATATAAATATCTCAAAAGCAGGTGCCAAAAGGATGTGCCAGACTCTTTTTGAAGAGGAGCAATGGCCATAAACCAAAACACAAGGAGTTCTGCTTCAACATGAGGAAGAACCTCTTTGTATTGATGGTGGCAGGCCGCTGGAATAGGCTGCCAGGGAGGTCATTGAGTGTCCCTCTCTAGAGACATTCCAAACACATCTGGATGCATTCCTGTGTCACCTGTTCTAGCTCACCCTGTTTTTGCAGGGGGGTTGGACTGGGTGATCTCCAGAGGTCCCTTACAACTCTAACAATTCTGTGATTCCGTGAACTCAGCTTGTCTATCTGTTCTGTGTATCACAGCAATTGTAGCACATGTGAGATTTAAGTTATACCTTAAACTATCACATTAAAGTGCATATCAGATGTGACATACATCTAAAAAAATACCTGAATTTACAACAGCTGATTATATAATATATCAGTTGCAGATACTATACTACTTGAAGTTATTTCTCCACTTCATTTTTCTCATGGAATATGTTTTGTTATATAGCCTCAGTCAGAGGCTTTCAAATATAGAGGTAAATGGAAAATGGAACAAAACGAATCATGAGTTTGTGAAAAGAAGATTGCACTAGATTAACCTGATATCCTCCTCTGAGAGGATAACCGAACTTCTAGACAAAGAAGTGAAATGGATTTAGTCTCTCTAAATGTCAGCATTTGACAGTTCCTCAAGTGCCTAAGCCCCATCTGACTGGAATTCACCAGCTGAAGGTAGCTACAAAAAAGGCAAGTTTAATGGAAGTCAAGTCTGAGAAAAATACACCAATAAAAAATGGTTGCATTTATAGACCCTTGTACTTTCTACCAAAAAGTTTCAAACTTAGTTTTCAGTGTGTTTTCAGTGATGTAGCATCCATCTTCTCTGTCATGCATTTTTATAACTGAAACATACATTTTCTTCTGACAAAATTCCTTCTCCAGTTCAAATTCTTTACTGCAAAATCCATTAATGCTTGTCATCAGCTTGTCAGCTGCTAAAAACCAAGCTTTTACAGCAATCAGTCAATGTCTTGAAATCAATTATGGGTAATCTAAAAATATTTCAAATTAAATGTGTCATTATTACTTATTCCAATTACTGCAAACTGATTTTATTAAAGATTAAAAATTTGGTAAAAAGTTGGATTCAATTTAATTTAACTTTCTTGATTTTTTTACATAAACAAGTGGTTTTTAAAAATTTTGGGGAGACAAAAGTGAACTTTTAGCCCTGTTGCCAATTTCATTAAGTAAAACCTTTTCCTCCAAGGGTGAGATATACACAGGAGTGACACAAAGACATTCACTACAGTCCGATAGACACGTGAAGAGAGTAAGGAGATCACCAAAAGTTTAACTTAGATTTTTTTTTTTAGATGTTATTTTTCAATTTTTCATTTTGTTTCTCCTTGTTAGAACATACCTGGGATAGCTGTATTATACCACAAATGTGATTAAGTAACAGCCAAACTTATGAGACCCTCTTTCAATAATCAGACTTTTTTTGGTGGTAACTGCTAAGTTCACCCCATCCTTTCAGATCCATCTGGAAATTAATCTCCACGAGGCATTTTTATTAGTAATGAAATAAAAAATAAAGTTCCATAAAACATTCACAAGTAACATTGACTCTCTTTGAAAGGCAGCTATGCAGAGCAACTTCTTACATCAGTTACTTTACCTCTTGAGCACAAAAGATTTAAAACTTTGCTTAAAAAAGTGTTGAGGGCGAACTCAGTTTAAAATACATCACCTATCCCCACCACAAAAACTGATCATACCATTTTTATCCAGGCACAACCCCCCTTGATGTTATAGGAAACACTTTACCAAGGCTGCAAGATCAGCTTCTTGCAGAACAAAAATAAGAAAGGCTGTCTACAGAGTGCTGTCAAACCTTTACCCATGCAAAAACATCTGTTTCAACATGTTCTATACCATTGAAATATATACAGCTACACCTTCTGCTTTCTCTTCCACTATACAGCCAACAATTAGTCACAAGGAGTTTTTCCTTTTTTTCCTCAGTCTTTCATTATTTTCCTTGAAATTCTAGACAAGTATTTCCTTTTAATTTGGTTCTTACTGCTGAAAAAATATACAGCAACTTATTACAATTATGAAAAATAAATAAAATATAAAATAATTTCTTAAATTATAATTTAAAACCACAAGGCTTACATTTCCTTTGATAGCCTTATATTTATTTATCACTTTAAGCAAAACCCATATTTTTTCTTGTTGTGGTAACAAAAACTAGCATTAGTTAAGGATTGCATATGGTAGCAAGAATGAAATACAGTAAAAATTGACAAAAGCTGGTGAAGCAATCAGTCTCCTTACTGCTGAAGTCATTCTTCCTCAGGACAGTCAGCATTCACTTTTTAAAATAAAGATTTGTTTTAAAAATATGCTATGAAGAAATCCCACATTACACTGCCATCCTGGAGCTCTGAATTGGGAGGAATACAATTTTATAGAAAGCTGGAATTGGAAAGAACTAAATAACTAATAAATTGTGAAGTTCCTCCAGTTCCATGCTTGGTCAGTTGTCCAATCTAGTTGTAAACCCTAATACTCTGTAGTCAATTTAATTTTTGGCAACAAGGTTTCCTATTTGCAGAATGGAAAACTGATTTATGCAGCTTGAGCTCAGGTTCAGAAAATAAAATCTGTAAATGAAGTTTAATGTGGGATTCAGTCTGGGCTTCAGCCACAGAAAGTTCCATCAAGAGCTAACCTTTCCCTGTTTGCCTCCACCTGTGGCACAGAGCTGCTCTCTACCAGAAGCAGCTGAGCCTGGCTCAGAGCTGATTCAAATCAGCAGAACTCTTTTCTTTGGCTTAAACAAACTCAGGTGTGGATCACTTATAGCTGTTGCTAAAGGTCATGTTCTAGTTTACATATGACTGAAAGGATTACTTTTAATTAATTTTTTGGTATCTCAGAATGCAGCATTTCTGCAGATAACAAATATCATAAAACTGGATTTATTTCAGAGCATACTATATGCTTTTGCCCATTTGTCTTTCTTGCATTGACTTTCTCCTGTGATTTATTATATACTGCTTCCAAGACTAATTGTGTTATGAAAATGGCTAGATTTCTATTCAATGTCTGTCTATTTTCCCATTATACACTGGGCTGTTTTTTTTGGGTTTTTTTTCATTCAGCAGAAATACATAAACATTAACTGCTAGTTTCAGCTAACTTTGCAATTTGGTTTAAGGAAAATAAAAATTAATGATACTGCCTTAAAATTGCTTATGCTTGGTCAAAATTTATGCTGGAAATTCTAGGAGTTAGGGTTTTTGTGAGATTAGAATAGTATTTTTTGCTGGTCTAAGGTCACGCTAGGAAGGACTGACACAAGACCTAAAAAAATAATGAATTTCCTTGCCTGAGGTTGATAGTCACCTCATGCATAAAGGTTAGGGTGAGTTCTAAAGTTGCTCTGCCATCTACATCAATTTCTGTGGAATGAGTGTATTAACTTGCTATTCTCTGTGCTGTTTTTTAATTTAAGTATAAATGGAAAATATTTTTAGTGTTTTTGTATATGCTCTTTGGTTCTATAAATACTTTGATTTTTTTCCTTCTCTTTTTGTCAAGTGTTACTATGTTAAATCTAAGACAGAATCACTGCTTTATTGCTTAAATTTTGTCAACACATTTTTATGAAGTTCTTAAATACTTTTCTCCCTACCTTACTGCAATCTGGTGACATTAATAGTGAAGTTCATGAGGTTTGTCTTCACTGCTACATAAACTGCTAACAATGTTTGCTTTTACCATCCTTGCTTTCTTGCTTAATTAATCTGCTGTTATAAGTTGAATGTTAGGCTTCATAACGTTGCTGGAAGTGAATGCTCTGAATCATTCCTATTTGCTAGTTTTTTTCCCTCACAAACAATGTTTTAAAGATCCTCCACCTATTTTGGATGCAGTGAATTGTGCTGTATGGAACAGTGTCTACTGGAAGAACTGTTTATGTCCAGTAGCCTCTCTTCAATGCTTACATGCATCATATGAAAGAGACAAAAAAACCTGGCTTGTATACATTTGTGAGTCTAAATGCAAACCATTTGCTGCTTTATGAACACAATATCCTCCAAGGAATATCACACATAGTTTGTACATCCTTGAGCCTTTTCCTTTTGCATGTTGAATTTTGACAGTTGAAATAAGCATAAAATCATGCACAGCCATAAATGGCTTCATCTGTTGTAGACCTAGGGAGTCCCTCACAATCTGCTTTCCCCAGTAACAACTTGGGATTTAGGTAAGATTCATTCTTATGCCTGTAAGAAATGAATTTGCATGATGCAGACTTTGGATACTGGGATTGGTACACTTAATTTCTCTTCATTTTAAAATTCAAATGTCATTTTTCATTCTCAAGAGCAAATAAGCAGGTTCTGTTTTCCTGTTCTTCACTCTCTTTTGACCAAAGACTTTGTTGTGTTTTGCTTTTTTCTCCTTTTTTTTTTTTCTTTATTTTTTTTTTTTTATAATGGGAAACAAGGTCTAGTTGGAAATAAATCGCAATCCAAACTCTTTCAGACACAGAGCCATACAAACACTGGGAGTGATGTGACTAAATGCAGACCAGCATCCTCTTCAGACTAGTCACTCAAGGCTCCACTTTTAGCTGGTGGAGAGGAACAAACACATCTAGCTCAGGACTAATCACATTTTGCAACTCTGTGTTTGACGTGGTCATCTCAGCTGCCTTTACAAAACAGCCTCCATAATTTCAGCCTAGCATCACAGAGTATCACAGGACTGCAGCACATTATGAGTTGGAAAGGACCCACAGGGATCATCAAGTCCATCTCTTAACGTGAATGACCAGACATGAAATGAATAATTTCCTGGAAGTGTCTTTGAAAGGCTTATTTCTCTCCAATAAATGGGAGCCTGATGCATCTGCCTTGGAGATATGGATATGTATTACAGACAGCTACAGTTAGACAAAGTCCATTCCACCTCATCTATTGGATAGCAGCAAAGATTATCAAAAGGATTTATGAGCAGAGTGTGCTCAAGCAACCTCCCCCTTCCATCCAAATGCTTCCAGTGCCTGCAGTGAAGGACTCCCTGTGCCCTTGGCACTGTGTACCATTAGCCTTTGTGTTGTCTATGTAACTCCTCTCAGTTACTTTTTAATACCATCTAGAATTTGTCTTCTGAAGCCTTCCATAGCAATAAATCCCACACCTTAGTCATGTGGGGGAGAGACAGAGATGAAAAAGCAAAAACTCAGTTCTCACTGTTCTCAACCTGTTGCTCAGTTATTGCTTTTAAGAGTCTTGCCATTCTAGTGTGATGGGAGAAGCAGACTCTACAAATCCTTGTGCTCTAAAGGCAGGGAAGGCTTCTCCCAGCATTCTCTGTGTGCACACACTCTGCTGCTTTCCATTCCCAGAGGTAGGAATACTTCATCAGGTCTCTGTGCAGAATGATAATGAAATTTAATTTGGGAATTCTCCATTAAATGCTGCTCTACACTGTAAATTAGGTTCTCTTGTTAAACACCTAATTTGTAGTATTGAGTCACCATGTCCTGAAGGCAGCAGCACCTGAAAGCGTATAAAATTGGATGAAAAGTGAAAGATAGAAATAAATAGGATGAAAGATGGCCTAAACCAGACAGAATTTCCTCTGCTAAATTATAAAAATTACCTCCATTACTCACACTCCATTAAATGAACATTCTGACCATGTCCCCACAACTCAGTCAAGGGGGTGAGAATATGATGTGTATGATACATGCATTCCTTCAGCACAGACAGCCAGTGACTATATTCTTGTTTCATAGGAATTTTTCTCAGGATACGAAAGTTTTGGCTTCCCCACTTCCCCTGAGTTTGTGTGGTCAGATGAAATTCAGCCTTTTTGCACTGCATGGACAGACAGAAGGTCTCCAGTCTAATACAATATCCAGCAAAGTACTCCAGAGAAACGCCTTCATAAAAGAAACTGTTGCAAGCAAGTCCTTCATTAAAGACTGAAAAGTTTCTGTGAAATTTCCAAGGAGCCCAACCCATTTTCAGGAGAAAACTGTTCTGCTGGGATATTTCAAACCACTTTTACAGTATCATGCTATTCACCCTGTATGTGTGGGATTCATTACAACAGGGATTAAAATGACAGCTTAGTGTCATGTGAGGCAGGGGGATTTGAGACTGAGAGCAGTAGCTGGACAGTAGGTCAGCTGAATTGTACTTACTGCTGAGTTACAGTAATACATATAGCTTTGGAATAAAGGGATATGAGGATTAAGTGCTATCTTTCAGAGAGATTTTGTAATATTACAGATCTTATCAAAGAGAAAATCTAAAAATGGACTTCCTGGGAAATGTATGAGTAGTGGAAAAATAGCAAAGCACAAATAAAAAGTAAGAATTCTTCAAAAGTCGTCATAAAACCCCATCACACTCATACAGCACAGATGTTTCACAAATGATAAACAGATGTTTTTATGTAGACTAAATTCTAAATGATCCCACTGTTATCAATCAACATCCTTCAAATAAATTCAATGGAAATGATAGTAACCAAGAAGAGGTTTCTGGGAAAACAAAAAATCAGTTCATGCATGTAAAGGGTTAAACTATACCACAGAAAAATATTTGTAGACATGACATGATAAAATCCCTAAAATTACATTTCAAATTTAAAAGCCACAATATTGAGAGTCTAGCACAGGAAATCCAGAGGAATATTCTAAGAGGACATGAATAATTCATGGCTTCTGAAACACAGAAGAGACAGATGATCCCAGAAAAACGAGGTATCCAGGTGTGCTCCTGTCAAGTGCAGTGACATGAGCACAGTGTAAATCTGCTGGAGAGAGGCATAGGCTCATCTCCATCCCACCAAGACACACTGTAAACTGGCTTCCAAAAGATGTGTTCCTGTTTTAATATCAAAAGGATGAAAACCCCAGAGAAGGGGACTAGCTAATAAAATGCCTTAAACATTCACAGAAGAGAAAATGCTCCCTGGCTCCAGCATATATTAGAATTGACCTTAAAGTGTTTGCCTGGTTAGAAATAAAAAAAAATAACCTAAATCATAACCACCCTTGCTTCTTTTTGTGTATCTCACTACATTTGCTCCCCCTTTCCCTCCCCGATATCTGCCTTCAGTGACATATTGTTCAAAAGTGTGGTAGTAACTCTTTTTATCAGGAAAATAATCATCTTTGCTACATGGCTTAATTTCTGTTCCTCATCATCAGGGTTTAAGTATAAATTTGGTTCCTATTGAAAAATAATGCAATTGAAGCTTACAGAGATTCCAAGATCACTCTTAATGAGAAAATACTAACATGCCATAATATGTTTCAGGTGATACACCTGACAGCCAGGTGAAAAGCTCAAAATAGATCTGTGCCTTGCATGTTGTACCCCAAGTCTGCAGTCCTGAGGTAACAGTCACACAACAGAGTCAAACGTGAAATCTTGAACCTGCCCAGTGTTCTGCCTCTCTCAGGGTGTCCACCCTGAATTATTTCCCCTTCCCTCCCACTTGCCTCTCTAAAACTCCTGGTTTTGCCAGCTCCTGAGCACATTAGCCAGAGAAGAAGCTGAACTTCACAGGTAACAGAACTCATTTTCATCTCTTTGAAGACATTTTTATGCTGGGAAATATTCTAGCATTAGTACAGCACATACCAAGCCCCCAAAATGAGCAAAACTAACACTTTGGTATGAAAACAGATTCTGTCTGTAAATTAGGTCTGAAGATAGGAGAGGATG
>VYZP01030125.1:0-14470 GCA_013400635.1 Hypocryptadius cinnamomeus
CCATATGTCGACTGGACCCATCCCACAGGGAGGTCTGCTGCCTCTCTGGGGCCCGGGTAAGGCATGTCACCAGGAGACTCCCTGGGCTGATTCAGCCCTTTGATTATTACCCACTGCTGGTAATCTAGGCTGGCAGTGATGAGATTGAAAAGAGCACCAGGGCAATTAAAGGGACTTCAGGGCTCTGGGTTGTTTGGTTGATGGATGGGGCAGGAGCACAGGTGGTGTTCTCCTCAGTCCCTTCAGTGGCAGGGACAAATGATGAAAGGAACAGAACCCACATTATCAACAAGTGGCTTAAGGGCTGGTGTCATTGGCAGAATTTTGGGTTCTTTAATTGGCACCTGGCCTGCTGGAACCAGATGGACTCCTTCTGTCTATTGAGGGCAAAAGGATTCTAGACCTTGAATTGGTGGGACTGATTGAGAGGGCTTTAAACTAGGTTTGAAGGGGAAAGAGGATGCAACTCTGCTCTCCAGAAAAAGCCCAAGGGTGGTAAAAGCCAGAGTCAGGGGTGATATGAGCAGCCCAGTTGAGGTGGATGTACACTAATGCACACAGTGTGGGTAACAAGAGGAGCTGGAAGCCATGGTGCAACAGCAGAGCTGTGATGCAGTCACCATCACAGAAACGTGGTGGGATGACTCACAGGGCTGGAGTGCTGCACTGAATGGCTACAAGCTCTTCAGAAGAGACTGGAGAGGGAGAAGAGGTGGAGGGGTGACCATTGAGGCTCTCAATGCCATGGAAATTGAGATTAACAATGATAAGGTCTAGTGCCTATGGGTAAGAATCAGAGCAAAGGCCTACAAGGCTAACATCCTGGTGGGAGTCTGTTATCATCTACCCAACCAGATAGAAGAGTTGGATGAATTATTCTAAAAGCAGCTGGAGGATGTTTCAGGATCACCAGCCCTTGTTCTTGTAGGTGAATCTTGCCTGCCAGATGTCTGCTGGTAACTCAACACAGCAGAGAAGAGGCAGTCTAGGAGATTCCTGGAGTGTATGAAGGACAGCTTCTTGTCACAGCTGGTGAGTGAGCCTACCAGGAGAAGGACTACACCAGACCTTCTGTTTGCAAACAGAGAAGGGCTGGTGGGAAATGTGGTGGTCAGAGGCCATCTGGGGCACAGTGATCATGAAATAATAGAGTTTTCCATATTTGGTGACACAAGGAGAGGCACCAATGAAACTTCCATAGCGGACTTCTGGAGGGCAGACTTTGGCCTATTCAAGAGATTTATTCGGAGAGTTTCTTGGGAAGCAGCCCTTAATCCCTTAGCCCCTTCCTAATCTAGGAAGGATGGGCATGTTTCAAAACAGAAATCTTGAAGGCACAGGAACAGACTGTCTCTATGTGCTGAAAGGTGAGCCGACAAGGAAAATGACTGGCCTGGTTGGACAAGGAGCAAGAAACTAAGGAAAAAAAAAGAGAGTGTATCACCTTTGGACAGAAAGTCAGGTGTTGCCACATTTCTCTTCACAGGGAAAAGCAAGGCATAATTCTTCACAAGGATTCCCAAGATTCACATTCTCTGAACCTCAGAGAAAGAGAAAACACAATTCTTATCACTTGCTGTGCCTGTGTTGTGCCAAAGTAGAATGCAATATGGAGATTGTTTACCCAGAGTGATGGTGTTTTGTTCCCTTGGCCTGTCAGGGCCAAGAGTGTGTGTGTGTTGGGACTGTCTGCTGACAGCCATGAGAGAGTCACTAGATGAGTGCAGTTCTGTGCAGTTGTGTGCAGAGTGAGTGTTTGGCAGATTCAGTTGTGATGTATGCAATATAGTATAATAAAGTAATTAATTAGCCTTCTGATATCCATGGAGTCAGATGCATCATTCTTTCTCCTTCATCTGAGATGCCTTTGCAGTAATAGTCAGGTATCTCAGGAAATGCTGAAGGGAGTTGATAGGTCATGTAGGAAAAATATCAGAGATGCAAAAGCCCAGTTAGAACTCAATCTGGCCACTTCTGTGAAGGACAATAAATAATATTTTATAAATACATTAATGGAAAAAGGAAGGGCAAGGACAACCTCCATTCTGTTAGATGTGGGAGGGAATTTAATAATTAAAGATGAGGAAAAGTCTGAGGCACTTAACACCTTCTTTGTCTCAATTTTCAGCAGAAAGACAGGTTGTCCTTAGGACAGCTATCCTCCTGGGCTTGTAGATGGTATGAGGGAGCAGAATGGCCCCTTGTTATCCATCAGGAAGCAGTCAGAGAACTGCTGAGCCACTGGCATGCTCATAGCTCTGTGGGACTGGATGGGATCCATCCCAGGGTGCTGAGGGACCTAGCAGGAGAACTCACCAAGCTCCTCTCCATCATTTACCATCAGTCCTGGCTCACTGGGGAGATCCCAGATGACTGGAAGCTGCCCAGCATGACCTCCACCCACAGGAGTGGCTGGAAGGAGGATCCAGGAAACTCCAGGCCCGTCAGCCTCGCCTCAGTGCCCAGCAAGATCATGGAACAGATCACCATGAGTGTGCAATCAAACAGCAAAGCTACAGAATGGCCANAGTTCTGGCCCCTCAGTTTGGGAAGGAATTTGAGATTTTTTAACAAGTCCAGAGGAGGGCAACAAGGCTGGTGAGGGGCTTGGGCCACAAGAACAGCCGAGGGTGCTGGGGTTGTTTAGCCTGGAATAAAAAGAAGGCTCAGGGGAGACCTTATCACTCTCTACAACTACAACTTCCTTGAATATGATAGTAGCTAGGTGGAGGTTGGTGTCTCCTCCCAGGCAACCACTGACAGAACAAGAGGGGACAGTCTTAAGCTGTGCCAGGGGAAGCTTAGGCTAGATATCAGGAAAAAAATCTTCACAGAAAGACTGACTGGACATCAGAATGGACTGCTCAGGGAGGTGGTGGAGGTATCATCCCTGGATGTGTTTAAAAAAAGACTGAACATGGCACTCAGTGCCATGGTTTAGATAAGGAGGTGTTAGGTCATAGGTTGGACTTGATGATCTCAAAGGTCTTTTCCAACATAATTCATTCTGTCATTCTGTGATTCTGTGAATACTGTTAAATTGCAGATGTTCCTATATTAAATGTGAAATTTAAATGCCTCTACAGTTCTGTTCAGGTTGAAATCACTGTTGATGTGCCCAGTTTTCATTCATTAGTATTAACTTCGATGTTCAAATAAATAAGTTATAAGTATTAATTATGGTGTAAATAAATCTTTAGATATCAGTTCCCCATTTTACACTATTTAACTTATGAACACTAATACAAGATCTAGTACAAATACTGAAACTCAATTGAAATCTTGAATTTCATTTAAATTTTATTAATTTGTTTGGATACACTGCTTTCTCACATTCTCCAAAAAGTAAAAACTGCTACTCTTTATAGAAGTTCAACATGCACATGAAAAAACCTGATGGAGAAGGAAAATATTTCACAACCTTCATTCTGAAAAGTGGTTGAGACTTTGCACGGAGACTTCTCTCTCATCTATTTAACAGGACACAGAATGTTTAAATGAGAACATCTGCAACATTCTTTCAGTATTCTGGGGAAAGCATGAAAAGCAGTATGTTACAGTAAGAGCAGAAGCAATGGGGATTCTTTCTTTGCAACTCAGTCAAAATATGCTGCATGTAGGCATATTTAATTTCTTTTAAATTAAATTACTTAGAATTCTTAAAGAAACCAGCTGTTGTTACTGTATCTGTGCTTGAAAATCCTCTGAGTCTAGCAGTTGGAAGCTTACATACTTATTCCATTAATTTAGATGACTGTGAACATTTCCCATAGAATAATTGTGCTGCATAATGCATGACTATTCATTCTCTAGTAATGTCAGTTGAAAGAAAGGAACAAGAGAGGGAAAGTAGCAGGGGGGTTTTGGTGGGGGTTTTTTTGGGTTTTTTTTTGGGGGGAGGGGTTGTTTTTTGGTTGGTTGGTTGTTTTGTTTGGGGTTTTTTTGAGGGTTTTTTGTGCACTTGGAAATTAATAAAGTTCAAGAGTGTAAGTGCTGCTTTCATAGGGCTTAAGTTGACAGGCCTAGGTCTCTGAACAATCCTCAGTGTCCCTTTGGTTTACATTAGCCACAGAATCCCTTTTTTTTTTATAGTTTGAGTCTAATTACTTCCAAAATGTATGTGTGTTTTGAAAAAGGACACAGAACAAACCAGTATCCAAACTGTGGATTCATCATCTGCCTAACCATCATTAACTTCCTGAGGGAACTTAGTTTCCAAGGTGATATTAAACCTAGGAAACAGCTTGATAGAGGCACTTGATTTGGTACTCTTAAAGCAGAATAAAGTTTTATGGGGAAAAACATCTGAATTTTAACCTTATCTCTGCCCTTTTCTTGTTGTCTCCCAGTTTTCCTTCTGAAGCTTTTGAAAAAAATAGCTTCCTAAGGATATTGTAGAATACTGGAGAGTGGGACCCCAAAAGAGGCGGCCATTTGCAGAATCTGCAATTTTCTCCAGAAGTCAAGGCCAAGAGACTTCCAGTCCCTCTCTCTTCCCACCCAATTCTGTCTCTAAGCACTCAAACTAATTGCAGCAGAACTCACAGAACCCTGTCCTTCATTTCTTGTTGATCAGAATGTTGTCTTTTGGTAGAGTCCAACACAGTTGGGTGTAGAAGGGCTCACAGTTCCCTAACATGCCATGCATACCATAATTATTATAAAGGCCAATAAGGAGGAGAATGTTCACTAAACTACCCATTTATAACAGCAAGCTCAGTTTCATCTAAGTTCCTATACTGTACAGTCATCTAGAAGTCCCTTGTCCCTGTTGTCATACCATCCCTAGGGATATCTACATTGAAAGGTTTAAGACAAGACACTTGGAACACCTGAGTTGCTATAGAGAGATTCTACTTGATCTTATGATTCTACCTTGACCTTATGAGTAACACAAGATCTCTTGGCAGACATCACCCAGTAGAAAATAACCCCGGGTTTTCAGACCGCACCATGTGAAGGGGCAGATGTAGGCCTCTTGGCAGGTCTTCCCAAAAGCATCCCAGTGCTAGTGTAAATGTGGAGAATGGATCATAGACAAGAGCACAGACATGTTGCACTCTGACACCCAATGTGGAGTTTTCTTCCTCTCAGCCTCAATGCTCTCAAAACCTGTCCAATGTGAGGGTGCAATTAAACTATGCCTTAAAACCTGTGAACAACTATGAACTACATCTTTAAAAAGAACTTCAATTTCCCAGCTGAGGGTTTTCTTTTGCTTTAATCCAACATACCAAGTGTTTTACCCTGGCTGATCCAAGAATCAGATAGTATCAGCAAAAACCATGGGATCCCATCAACATCAATATCCCCCATAACTCTCAGTAGAAATGTAACAGCAGTGAACTTTATGTGTACCACTGAGGCTGATTTAAGTAAATTAACTGAAGTAAACCTACCAGAATAAACTTTGGGGGTCTAAAGAAGTGAAGTGGAGATACTCCTAACAGGAGCAAAGAAACTGATAGAAGAGAGAGAAATCAAGATTAAACTGAAAGACTGACTTGTTCTATGTGAGAATATGGCAAAATGGATTAAAACCATCTTTCTGCCAAGGAACAACATAAGAGCAAAATCTGGACTACTTTTCAAAAACCTTTGCGAAGCACTTTAGACTCTGATACAAGTAACTTCTCATGCCATGCAGGTAGTTCTCACTTCTCATTATCTTTAATCAAAGCATAAGGCCATAAGCAAAATGTGGCACAGTGATTTGTACCATGGATTAAATATGACCAAGACAATATAGCAGAATAAAAGAATCACTGAGGAAAAAAACTTTGAAAATTTGAATACATTGTATAAATTGTGATGAATGCAGTCAGTGAAAAGAAGAGAAACAGAAGTTAAAGATCTAATTAAAGTGAATTAAAAAACAACATTCTTGCATCAAACTGCTTTAACTCCTAACAACATACACTCAGAAAAAAAAGCCTCTACTGGCTCTTTGTATGCAGGTTGTCGGTTGTTTTATTTGAACAGAGATGGCAAGGAAATTCTGAAGAATTAGAGACCTGTCAGCTCTAGCTATCAATAGGTGGAGACTTGAAAGTCATCTTCCTTTTGAGATTTTTAACAATAAATGGCTTTTCTCTAATCAGTCGGCTTCTGAAGACAAACATGATTCTACCAATATATGTAGTATTTAGAAACTATAACTAAGGTTACCCTTGATGACAATAGTAACAACTATGGATTTAAGCACTAGATAACCTTTCTGCCTGTGATAAATGTGAAAATGAACAGGCACTGAAACAGCCATAAGAAACAGTCATGAACTCAAGTGACAGCAGGAATAAAATGACCACATTGTATAAAAGAAAAGTATGTGAAGTACTCAAGAACAAAATAAGAACAACCTACATCAAGCAGGGCTGTGTTCACCACAAACAAACAATGTACTCATCACACACAAATAGGGAAGATCATTAAAGAGAAATTACTACATGATCCAGTACAACACTTAAGACCGCAGAAGAGTCTACAAAGTAGAGAAGTAAAAGGTGTCACATATGACAGTCTGGAGTATATTCAGAGGAAATTGAAAATATCATCAGAAATAGCTTTAAAAAAAAACATTTTCCTGAACAGAGGGTCATACAGAATAACCCAGCAGTAGAAAAAAAACCCAAAATCTTTCATTATTTCAGTACTACAGCATTTGTCCTCATGACCATTACCTACATTGTTATTCCTGATAATCTTTACAACTCTTCTGTGAGTTACAACTGTTACAACTGTTTTGGTGACATTAATATTTTCCTTCTCTGCTTTGTATATTTATTTTTCTTTGAAGATTTTTTTCAATTCATTGAATAACCATAAAGGAAGTTGTTCTTCAGGAATTTCTCTTTTTTTGTGCTAGTACAATTTTTTATGTGAAACCGTCGTATATGAATAAAAGTCTTTAATTTTGTATAGTGATAGTTCAAAATTGCTTTAATTCTTGGATACTGAGCTCTGTCCTCAAGAATGATATCCAAATAGAAATGAAATTTTCATGTCTTATTCCACATTACATTTACTACCCCCATTTCAGGTTAAGAGTGACCAAGATAAATTTTTATTTTTAAAAGATCAACATCGGAACTATCCACAGAATTTCTCTGTTAAAACCTGTCCTGGGCTGACTGTATGATGCTTTTATCGCCAGTCGTCTTGTTCTGTTTATACTGAATAAGTTTTGCACCTTTAAGGCTTGTTCCAGAGAGTGAAGTGGGGAGGGAAGAAGCGCGCAGTTTGTTTTCAGACACTGCACTCATTCCTCCACATTCCTGCTCCTGGACTNTCTGAACTAGGACAAAACCAATCCACAGTTCACCATGATGTTTATAACCAAATTGACTATTTTTACTGGAGCAACAGATTAGCTAGTCTCCAGAGTGAATTTCCTTTCCTTTTAAGGTATTGGTACCTAGGATTAGAAGCCTCTCATTTTCTCCTTTCAGTTTACTACTTATATATATTACTTTCATTCATATAGCATATAAATTGCAAATCTAGAGATGAGCATTAGGAAAAATGTCTCAAGTGGATTTCAATGCTTCTATTGTTTTTTTAAGAACACTGTAGAGCTTAAAAAAGGCACAAATCCAATTTCAGGTCACTCATCAGCCTACCCATGTGACTTAATTGATAGAGTGAAACATTTGATCTGTAAATTCTTCCCTTACACATAACTTCAAAGGGAGCACTCCTTAGCCTGTGCCTCTCATAAGTCTGGGTGTCAGTGCATTTGTCAGTGGAAGCAATTCTGCCAGTTCTGCCTTTATTCTTGCAAAGGAAGAATCATTACTTTCCTGGTGCAACACAGTTATAAGAGAGTTGGATTTTTCTTTAAACATTAACAATAAAACTGCTATTTTTTTCCCCTCCCACAGGAGCTGAATAGATGATGCTTGACTGAGTGTGTCAAAAAGCCTTTTTGACAAGTGGGCCTTTCTGAACCTGAATTTAAATGCTTTTTGAGGAAAGGGAAAATGGTTGTTTTAATAGACTTCTTACACTTCAAATTCTGCCATCAAACCTTTATAACCTTCAGAGGAATTCACTGAAAGATGCAGCTACTGCAGTGGGGTGACAAAAATGGGTACGAATATTTTTGCCATAGTGCTATTATCTGATTTTTCAATCACTAGTCATGTCTATTAGCCTTTTGTATTTATATGTTATTTCAAATACTTCCTGTGATCAAAATGAATAAAAAATCATGTTCCAGTTTTCATAGGGTTGAACAAAACATGAAAAGTTCCAGTGTTACAATTAAAGCACTGGTTTTGCAATATTAAAAAAATTCCAGCATGAACAATTAAACTTCTGATTCTACTCTGACATTATCAAATAAAAATACTTCAAATTCCTTCTCATTTCCAAAGCAAAGTCTGAGGAACCTGATCTGCTCTCAATAAAGTTTCCCAATTGCCACGTAATTCTAAGATACAAATGACATTGGATGTAAAAGTGCATAAATAATGATGATAAAAAGCCACTGTTCCTGTACATCTGGGTTCTCTCACTGATATTTTGAAGTGTCAAGGGCATTAAATTTAATTCCTGGCTCTTTGTATGCACAGTAAAGATTTAGATAACCGATCTAGTTTAAATCAACAATATATGGGCACTCATCTGCAGCCTCTCTGTAAATCAGGCAATGAGACTCAGACAGTTATAAATCTAAGACAGAAACTCCAAATAGCAGACAAGAAATTGCCACTTACACAGTACAAGCAGGAGGCATAAATTATTTTGTCTATGCAAATAGGCAATTAAAAAAAATTGAGTAACAATTTTCAAATAATTTTTGCTCAAGAACAAAAGAAATTAGGATTTTGGAAAGAGGGTGATCCACATTTGATGGGTTTTAGTATGGTCCCACTCAGCAAAATACTTCAAAGTTCATAATCCAGCTCTGGAATGATACAAATGTCCAAGATTTTACACACAGAATAAGAAAGAATCAGGGCACATTCTTCACTTCAGCTGGGATTTACACATTTAGTAAATGTCCAGCACAAACATCACATGACTGTAGCAGCTGAGAAAACATTTTTCCAACCACCCACATGTCAGAGTCAAAGTGAAAGGCAGAAAAAAGTATAATTAAAATCACCCTGTGCAATTTGCAAGAGCTCATTTATTGAAGCCTCCAAACTTTCTGCCAAGGGTAGGTGGGGGACTTTCTAGTTCTTGCATTTTACACTTCAAACAGCACAAGAGTTTTTTAGATTTCAAAGGGGTTTTGGGGTTTTGTCTTTCTGAAGTTGATCCCAACTTTATATAAAGCTATTTATTGTGACTGGCTATGTTTCACACTGAGAATAATTATTAAAGTATTATTAGTAAAGTTTGAACATGAAAAGAATACAGTACTGAGTTTAAGGTATCTTGCCTCCTGAGAATAATAGGGAACTGAAACTATGGCAAAACTAACTAGCAGACTGCTTGAAATCACAAAACTTCTTCGGCAACTTTTGTAGTGTAGAAGATGTAAGGGAAGTGTTTTAGTCTCCAACAGTATGTCACAAAGATGATGTCTTGGTATTTCCCTGTTGTACAGAGCTTGACGCTAAACAGGTCCCTGCTCTTCAGTCAAGAAATAAAAACATTGAAACGGACCAGTACAGAAGATTTGCAGCATAAGAACCTAGAAAGCAATTTCTGATTTTTCCCCCTAAGGATACATAAAAGGAAACAAAGCAGAAACAGAAAATTACAAAAGTGTATTTGGATAAGATATTTTTGATTGTTTTTTTTACACAATTCACATATCACAAAGTCAACTTTGACATTATAGTGCTGCCATATTTCAACTTCAGTCATCAGTTTTAAACAGTGGGCTTTGATATTCTTATGTGTTAATTAGTGATAGAAATCACAGAAGGTGAAATTAATCATTCGTCAAGCACTTTTAGTCCTAACTCAAGAAATGTTGGATTGAGGAGTGCCAACACTGTTTGATAAAGATTAAAGTAGCAGTTACATGGCAAGTGCTTGCATCATCCTAAGTCTGAAATCTTCCAAGATTTACAGTGCGGGAGTTGGTAGTGTTGGGAACACATTCGTTGTGATGTCTAACTCAATTGGATTAGGAATTTGGAGCAATTTACTCTTCTGCCTTGGAAATGTAAACATAGGATACATTAATAATAAGGTAGGAACTTATTAATACATTGTTAGTAAATTAACAGTAATAAGCTATGATCAGGCATCATAGTGCACAATCCCAAAACAATAGCTTACCTTCAAATATCATAGCTACAGTCTTGTAAACCAGTGGAAGCACAGAAAGAAACAAGGCAACAGAGTCTGGGTTTGGGAAGGTTTTTGTGGTGATGATTTTTAAAATTTTTTTAAGCTTAGAATTTAAGGAAGGAAATAAAGGAGTAGGAACTATTTTGATGCCTGCTTTGACATATAACATGACAAGTAAAAAGTCAAATATTCCAAATGAGAAGATAGTTGGATTAAATCAGAATGAGAGCAATCCCAAAAGTTACTTTGTTAAAAAGGTGATGTGGTAGCTGCAGTCATAACTTCCCTCTGCCATATTTCTGCTGAGAAGAGTGTTAAGATCTTGTTTGCATAGGTGCACTTAGCATTTCATTTCTTCTCATTTTATTTTAGCTGCGATTCTGCATTGCCAAAAATGGCGTTTTACAGTGAAGGGGCGTTTGTTAATCCTCCTATTTAAAAGAAACATACAGAGAGCTCAGCTGTCTCTAGCACTAGCTCATGATTTATTTTACAAGCAGTTTCACACAGCTCTTTACTAAACAGAGATTCTTTGTGCTTTATTACAAGTTTGTTCCATTGAGTCATGCTCTCTGCGGGATGTTGTGTCTATATTTTATTTCACTCTAGCCATTAATTACCTTCTGGGCCCTGTATCATGTGTCTCTCAGTCTCATTTATTACAACGGTGCCTGCTAGTGTTGCTAGTCCACGGGCTGTCAGTATTTCCATTAGAAAACCCATCTCTCAGGGGTTTATAAGTCAGCTGTAAAGCTTTGCTCCTGGCTGATGGCTGGCACACATGGCCGCAGCCAGAAGGGCTCTTTTCTTTCTTAAATTGAACTAGGAAGAAAAAACCCTCAATGTTTTTAAGTCATAGGCTCAGACATGAGTTTTGACTCCGTGTTTTCAAAACTCAGAAACAGCTTTATTTCTTTAAACCAAGTTTTGCAGGCTGTTTGCTGATAGTGTAAGACAGTGCTTGGGAGTTTGGCTATTTTTGAAGGATTCAAGTCATCCTTCCACTTCCTTTTCCATCATTGAACTTCCTTCCACAACACTTTGCCTCTGACTAATAGGTCTGGAGCCTGCTCTTCTGAAGCTGCTGATGTCTGAAACAGCTTTTGAATATTCCTGCACATATGTGCCCTTCCATTTAAATCCAACAACAAAGAAATTTCTCTCTTCTGCCTGTATCTCTACAATCATCATACTCACTTGCAATTAATACCTCTATATGTCCATTTTGCCCGGAGAAATTGGTGGTGCCCCACCCCAGGAAGTGTTAAAGGCGAGGCTGGATGGGGCTGTGAGCATTCTGATCTAGTGGATGGTGTCCCTGACCATGGCAGGGGGATTGAAACAGGATGATCTTTAAGGTCGCTTCCAACACCACCCATTGTAAGCGGAACTGGGAGGACACAAAACCATGAAATTTCCATGTAGCAACACCTGATTTCTACTCCGTTTAGAACCAAAATGGGCATCCCAAAACTTCTTTTTAAGGACTCTGAGGCAAGATAGGACAGCCAGGGCCCCAGAAGTCCAAGCAGACAAGGTGCAATCAGGAGCCTCAGAGAGCCATCATTTGCCAGATGGATTCAGCACTGTAGCATGCAGATGTCTACTCCAACTTAAAACCTAAAGCAATTTTTTCCAATTTTATTCCAACAATTTTAGTGCAACCATTCAATGGCAGACATTATCCAAAAATAAGTCCTTACAAGGTATGTGGTATGAGGAGATATTCTACAAAAATACAGGTGCAAACTAGAGATGTGTTTGATCCCAGTGTTCTTATCATGGGAAAGTATCTTTACAGAAAAAAAAAAAGTACACATCAACAACTATATACTATAACAGTACAAAACACTTGGAAGATAGTCAGTTGTTTTAACTAAATGTATGAAGTTTATCCTAGGTCACTTCCCAAATAGGCTGTTTTTCACATGCTACCCAGGAGTTTATGAAAAATAAGCCTGGGGTATAGAAAGGAAATAAGCTACAAAAGACTTTTTTATAGTCTTGATTAATCTGCATTTTGATTTATTAACTACATAGTGGTGGAGAATAAGGCAGTTTTCAACCACAGAGAGAGAACTGAGAATTAAATTACTGCATTTATGAGTTACAGGTAAGACAAAAGTGAACACTTCCTTAGCATGGTAAGTGGGTAATGAGACTGATAAAGACCAGATAATGAGCAGCACTAAATAATCTCGAAAAAATTCCAGTTAAATAGAATTACTATTACCTATAAAAATCAACAGTCCTTGCCTTTATTTGTCTTAAACTCCCTAGGATACATCCTAGTTTATCAAACTTCTTGGATAGATGGTAGGTTGTTTATTTCTGTGCTTTCATGTAAGTGAAGTGGCCATAAATTCTGAAAATTCATTATCCTCATTCTTTTATTTTAACTGGTTGGAATATTCTGCTATATTTTTGTCATCTAAAGAGAACACAATGCCAATCTCTCCTTTAGACTATCAGGAAGAACATTAAACAGTTTAAAGACAACCTAACTGAATCCAGGCTTTGTTACCCCTCTCTGTAAGCATCCTTTTTAGATGCTGCCAAGAGCATTGTCACTATCCACTGGCTCTCAATCAGAGAAAATTATTCCCTCTCTAGTAAATTTAAGAGAGTTCAGACAGTTTACATTGGAATAAATTTTGGAGGGGAGGGAGGGGAGAATCAGAAGTTACTGTCATAAAACTGACCATAAGTTTAGAAGATAGATAAGGAAGTTCTGTCATCTGGTGTTTTAGGATTTGGATTTGGGTTTCAATTGCTTCATCCCTTGGAGTTTTATATCCCTTAGAGAAAGGGACTGACTGAACCTGTGAATCTCAGCTCAATACTGAATACTCGGCATGTCAAAATTCATACTAGACATGAAATTCCCTCCTTTTTGTAGGTCTAATATTTTGGCATCATCATCATCTTCATAAGGAATTCAGGGTTTTTGCTGTGTTAACCTTACAAATCAGTCTAGCTCATTCACTCTGCATCTGTTTGAATTCATCAAAGACAAAAATAAATGTTTACATAAGAAGAATATAAAGCAAGAGTGCCACCTCTGAATCCGGTTTCTTTGACTGATCTTACATTTCTAGCCCCAGTTCTTTTTTAGTGGGAAGAATAGTGTTTGCTTATATTTTCTCTTCAAGTTTTACTGTGGCATTAAAGATTCACATCAAACAAGAAGTGGTAGCTTTTATTTAAATCCATGTTCATATACAGTGCAGAGCAACCTTACTGTCAATAAATCAAGCTGATATTTTCCGTAACTCCTCTCAAGCTATGCTGCTCTCTTCTCTAATTCAGAGAGGAAGTGTCAGTCATGAAGATTAGTTTATTATTCACTTTCAGTTTATTACCTCGGTTGACTTAGCAGGCTTCCCTGCTAGCTCTGACCTATACTTGCCATTGTAAAACAATTAGAAGTGATGCCTCAAAATATTTACTGCTGAGGATTTATTAAAATTAAGTTTTGCTCAGGACAACAAGCAGCATGCCTAGATGAAGACAATGAAATCTTCAGTGAGGAAAGAAGACTTCTCCAGCTACAGACAGCCATGGATTGTGGTAATTTTTCTAGAATTCATGTCAATAATGAAACAATAAAAAGAGAATATGTAAAAATTTCATATTAATATTGCCATCTCTGCTCCCCCACCATGAAATTCAGGGGGCAGATTGACAAGTGATATAAGTGTCTCCTATGCCAATATTCAGGATTACTTGCCCTGGCCACTACTAGCATAATTAAGAAGTCACAAACCATAGCCAAAAAATACTGCATTATCAACAAGCTTTTATTTTAGGCACATCTAAGTATCTACAGAAAAAGTGGCAGCCTTTAACATGCTGCTTTTCCTATCAGTGAAACCTTTGAGGAAGTCTCTGAAATTCATTAAGTCTTCTAAATAAACTCAGTGTGTGAGAGCAAAATAAGAGAACGAAAATGGAGAAGGCATCTTGAAGGTTTTTAAAAAATGGTCCTCCATGTCAGAAGTTATAAGGCATTCCTTTGAAAAGCTTGAGATACTGAGAGCTCAACAAGGAGTTACTTACCAGGGAGACAATTTATAAAAGTAACAACATATCCTAACCATGACAGAAGCCTGTTTGTTTAGTTTTGTAATAATTTTAAAGTAATATAGCTGAGAACAATGAAGAACTATTGAACCCACAGCAAAGCTCAGAACATTCAATATGAAAAGCACATATTTAT
>VYZP01030138.1:6891-17874 GCA_013400635.1 Hypocryptadius cinnamomeus
TCCCTCGGGGTTTTACGAGGTTCCTTTGGGGTTTTGCGAGGTGCCCTCGGGGTTTTGCGGGGTTCCTTTGGGGTTTTGCGGGGTTCCCTCGTCCCGCATCCCGCGGATCCGTTCCCGGCCGGTCGGGATTTTGGGGGCTGCGATGTCCCCGCGCCGCCACCGGGTGGCGCCCGAACCCCGCGCATCCCCAGCGTCTCCATGGCAACGGGCGGCCGTGGGTACCGCCCTCGCATCCGCACCCCGCATCCCGCACCCCCGGCTCGAATTCCACACCCCGCATCCCACACCCGCATCCGGGGCTCGAATCCCACACCCCGCATCCCGCATCTCCATCCCCGGCTCGAATCCCGCACCCGCACCCCCGGCTCGAATCCCACACCCCGCNCAGCTCCTTTCTGGGCCGTGGGGAGGCTGGGGCAGCTCGCAGGGGGTTGGGAGGGGATGGGGGCAGTGTCCAGCCCGATCTCCGTGTCCCAGCAGCTCAGGCCGCTCCTCCCAGCGCTCCCCTGCTCTGGCTGGGGAGCTCCCACTGCCACGTGGCCTTTTCCACTCCAGCATCCTGCTCTGGGCCTCGCTTTGCCTCTTGCTCTCCTTCTTTTTTTCCTCAGGAAACATCTGGAAGCTGAGTGAGAAACATTACAAGGGGGGAGGGGGGAAGAAAAGAAAAAAGAGGAAAAAAGCAAAGGGGGAGGGGATCTTGGGAGCACCATATGATTTCACTTTCCTAAGACAACTGCAATTATGCCTTTGAGGCTTTACCAGTCACTGTAGATTCAAACCATGCTGGATGATGTCAGTGGGAAAATATGAAGGCCCGACTGGCTGCTCAAAAGAAAAAAAAAATAGAGAAAAAGCTCCTTTTCTGGCATTTTGTTTCCTATTCTGGATGAGAAGAAGGGTGTTGTCCAGATGGATTTCTTCTTTATTGCTTTCCTGGGCTTGGTTAGATCTTGCTGATCCCATGGGAGAGAGGAGATGCCTCCTGGATCCTCCAAATGATCTCCTGCTCTGTCCTGCTGCTGTCTGTGCCTGCCACGAGTCCCAAAATCCTCCTGGACAGTGCTGGGAATGGATTTCTCCCTGCTCAGACACATCCCAGGCCGGGCTCCCCTTGCTCATGCTGAGCAGGGCCCATGAATTTTTGGAAGCTGGTGAATGGGATGAGCAGGAGATGCTGATCCCAGCTTAGCAGCCATGAGAATTCCTGTGCTCAGACAGCTTCCAGCTGAGCTGACACTGGGCATTTTGGGGAGTTTGGGAAGTGGTGAATCCATGGGGAGCATTGCAGAGCCAGCTCCAGCTCAGGAAGGGTTTGCCAAAAGCTCATTTCCACACCTGCTGGAAACACCAAAGCCACCAATGCTCCTGGACAGCAAAAGCAGCAGGGCTGCAAGTGGGGACACAGGGACAGACGTGGGTTTGAGCAAAGGCAACACAAAAACCTCTGGGAGGGATGTGAGGAGCACCCCTGGGTGGGGACCCAAGGCACAAGGGCTCCTGCAGAGGAGAAGGATGAGCCCAGCAGCTGGGTGGGGTCATGCTGGAACCTCAGACTGACCCTGCAGAGCCCTCAGAAGCAGGAGGAGAGCTCAGCTCAGCAGGTGCAGGATGTGACCTGTCCCTGGAGTGTGACAATCACAGAGAAACTCTGGAAATGCCTTTTAATCCTGTTTAAAGATGATCTACCATGTGCTGAGGGCTCCTCTAGGCTAAATCAGAGAGTCAGAGCATCAAGGAATATCCTGAGTTGGAAGGGACACCCCAACAATCCCACCCAGTGCCTCAGAGCTCCCTGAATTCTGCAATCCTCGTGCTGTGCCCATTCCCTGGGGTACATGGCACTCAAAGAGGCTGTCTCCATTCTCCAGCTGGGGCAAGGCAGGCGAGGCAAGGTTTGAATTTGTCCAATATTTGCCAGAACAGACGTGGTTCCAGGTGTCACTGGGGTCAAATTCTCAAATCCTGTGGCTGCTGTCCCTGCTGTGTCCTGCTGAGGTGGCAGTGCTCCTCAGCTCCCTGTTCCTGCATTCAATCCACGCAGCCACTCCCAGCCCAGCTGCCCTGGGATGTGTGTTTTCCCTGCCCTGACCTTTCCAAGCTGTTTACACTGCTCAGGAGTGATGTCCTGAACATGCTACAAGATTTTTCAGTGGTGACAGCAAAGAGCATCCCCTGACATGTCTGCGGAGATGCAGGTCAGGCCTTTGGACAATGCACCCCAAGCACCCTGCCCAGGCTGCTCTCAGCATCCTGAAAGGCTTTGCTAGCTCTTTGCAGGCCCCCAGGGGGAGGCAGGAGTGCAAACGAGAATGCAAATATTCTCCAGCCCCTCCTTGCAGGGATTCTCCTGTCCAAGCACCCTTCGTGTCACACAGACAGCACTGAAACTTTATGGAGGCACCTGAGCCCAGCAGTTTCCATCAGCTGGGTGTTGAACAGGGGGTGCCCAACCCCTCAAACCCCCTCCAAACCCCATCTTTGCTTTCTGAATCACCACATGAAGAAAATGTTATTCCTTCAGTGCTGTTCTTGATGCAGGCTCTTGCCCTGTGCTGTTGCAGCTCGGGTTACAGCTCCAGCCCCCCTGGCTGGAGCCAAAATCAATCCTAAATGGTGGATGAGGGTGAGGGCCCTGCACCCCAGGCCTGGCTGAGCTCCCTGAGCAGCCCTGGCAGGGCTGGGAGCAGCAGGTGCCCATCAGCCCCATCCCCAGCGCTGCTTCTGTGCCTCCTCCTCCTCCTCCTCATCCCCTCCCTCCTGAATCTCCTCCCTCAGGGCTCAGCCCCAGCACAGCACCCATGGGTGCTCAGCACCTCAAGGTTTTTGGCTCCAAAAGTGCTTTAAAGCACTGAATTCCCCTCTGCAACCTAACCAAAATGTTCTCCAGGACTCGGATTCCAGCACTTAACTCATTTCCATGTCCCCAGGCACTTCTTGCTCACTTGCTGGGGCAAATTCAGGAGAAGCATTTGGGTTTCTGTCTAACCCCATCTCCAGCTCTGCCTTTGGTGGCTGGGAACTGAGCCTAGACATGAAATAATGAACTCAAACTCTTCCATGCATTGACCAAAGAAAACAAGCTGTCAACTAGAAATATTCCCTCTCTTCTTTTGCAGGCACACCAAATCTCCTTCCCATCTGCAGGTACGGGGAGCAGCAGGAGTAACTCAGCGTGAAATTGTCAGCGACAGCATGTGATGCTGTTTGGAGAGCATAAATCAGTCTAGGAAATGAAAAGCATGATCTTCTCTCCTTTCCCCCAGGTTTGCTCAGCGTTTTATCCCTCTGCAGGGATGTTAGGAAGGAGATTTTTTTTGGCAGCTTAAACCCAAGTCCAACATTTGTCGTTAGGGCCTTAATTATGTTCAGTCTTCTCAGTGCTGTTTGCATTAGGCCATAATATCTCCCTCTCCTGAGCTCCAGTGACTCCACTCAAGCATGAAAATGCTGCTGGAGAGGCTGAACCTCCCCAGGTTTTTCACTCTCAGTCCTGGCTCAGCCTGGAGAGTGACAGGAGCTGGGAAATTTCACCTCCTTTGCCACCACGGAGCCTGGGGGATAATGTCACAAACTGGGCAGAGATCTCTGGGTGCTGGGAACTGAAGGAAGGTTTGGGAAGGGCAGGTTTGGGCAGAGGCTCCCTGCAGCTGCCAGGGGGTTGTGCAGGAGGAGCAGAGCTCAGGCCGCAGCATTTACAGCCTGATGGATTGATACCCACTGTGAAACACAGAGAAACTCTGGAAATGCCTTTTAATCCTGTTTAAAGATGGTCTACCATGTGCTGAGGGCTCCTCTAGGCTAAATCAGAGAGTCAGAGCATCAAGGAATGTCCTGAGTTGGAAGGGGCACCCCAACAATCCCACCCAGTGCCTCAGAGCTCCCTGAATTCTGCAATCCTCGTGCTGTGCCCATTCCCTGGGGTCCATGGCACTCAAAGAGGCTGTCTCCCTTCTCCAGCTGGGGCAAGGCAGGCGAGGCAAGGTTTGAATTTGTCCAATATTTGCCAGAACAGACGTGGTTCCAGGTGTCACTGGGGTCAAATTTCTGAAACCTTCCCAGCAAGAGGCACCTGGGTGGTGATGGCACCGCTGGGGCACCACAGGCTCTTCTGCCTCCTTGTGCCTTGGCATCGCCACTTTTAGGGTTCAACTCATCCCCCTCAGCCTCTTTTCCTTCCCCAAACCCAAACCAGAGCTGATCCCCTCGTTCCTGGGAGCTCTCCCTGCTCCAGGAGCTGCTCAGAGCCCAGGCTGTGAATTCTCCTGCAAAGCACCAATTAGTACCAATTTTCCCAGACAGCTGCTCCCATCTGCTCCGGGGGTTCTTTGTGTTTGTGTTGTGCAGGGAGCAGATTTTTTTTTTGCTGAACTCACATGGTTCTTGCAGTTGAGTTTGTCAGGGTGAGATGAGCCATTTAATTTAAGCCAGTCCCTTCTTTCTTTCTTTATTTATTTTTATTTGTGCAAAGAGCCTCCCTGAGAGTTTGGGCTTTGAGTGGGTGATGCTGTGCATCCACCAGCAGTGGCTGCCCCATCCCTGGAAGTGTTTAAGCCCAGGTTGGATGGGGTTTGGAGCAACCTAGTTAGGTGGAAGGTGGTGTTGCACCTCCCTGGGGAGTAGGAAGAACCAAAAAATCAGTGGAGAGGCCTCAAATGGAAATACCCCCCAAATTCAAACCTTTCTGCGCAGTGAAGAGTTATCCCTGCAAGGCTGGACCTGCTGGGCTCTCCCATCATCTGATCATTTGGGATCATTTGGGCTCTCCCATCATTTGGGATAACGTGGGATCAGCCTCGCACACTGAGGTTGTGGCCCAGAGAGCCACGAGGCCTGGAGGGGGTGATGGGATGGGTGGGGAGGCCCAGGAGGAGGAGAATCCCATCCAACCTGCTGGCTCCTGCAGGGAACTCTCATGAGGGCAATGGGGGGTTGAAGTGTGAACTGGAAATGATGATAATAAGTAAATAATCTGATTTCCATACAACATTGACGCTCTTCATGACCAGGTTGCTCCAAGCCCATCCATGTCCTGGTGCACATTGATTTGGTGACACTGAGGTGGCTGCTGTGACATTTCTGTCCCCACGGAGTGCAGGGTGCAGCACCTGAGCCCACAGAGGGATCCCACAGCATTCCAGGGTGGACAGCACAGGCAAAGCATCCCATCCCAAAAGATCCCAGCCTGGTCTGGGAGCCTCTGGCCACACCAACCCCAGAGCTTGCCTGATGAGTAGCTGCATCTCCCAAACAAAGAGCTGGGGAAAAAACCTAAACCTAAAAAAGACACCAGTATTACAGTCAAATTAACTCCCTCTTCTTGATCCTAATGAGGAAGTCTCAAAATTCTGGATTGTGGAAGGGATTGAGCTGACAGGGAACGGACAGGGAATGAATGAATGGAGCTTCTGTTCGGTGGGAAGGGCTTGGATTTCACCGGGAGGGAGGGAGGGAGGGAGGAGCTCTGGTGTGCAAAACAAACAAACCACTGTGGCTTCTGAGCACGGGCACTCTGCTGCTGCAGAGGGCCCGGGGAATTCAGCACCTGATGTCAAACTCCTCTCCGTTTGCAGAGGGAATTTAATTTAACAAAAGGAAGCTCAGAGATGGGCAAGGCTGTTTGCCCAAAGCTGCTGTGATCTGGAGCTCCTTAGGCCAGGCTGGGGAAGCCCAGATGGGGCTGAAGGTGGCCACAGCTTGTCCCTGACACCAGGCAGAACATTTAATGCCACCCCTGTGCTGGGGGTGACCCCTCTGCCCAGTGCCTCCAGTCCCCCTTCTCCCACCTCTGGGGCAGCTCCAGCAGGACATGGGGGATGCATCCCGAGATGTCACCTGCATCTGCTCAGGGGCCAAACCGTAGAATTCTCAAAGGAATTCAAACATTTGAAATTCAATTCAAATTCCTCTTTGTATTTGAATTTTCAAACTGTTAAAGTTTTCAAACTTGAGAATTTGAAAATCCTCAAATTCCAAAAGGAATTCTCAAGTTTGGAATTCTCAAATTTCTTTCTCAAAGAAAGTTATTTTCTTTTCTAAACAAAAGAAGAAATTTGCTTATTGCTGGCTTTGGCAGCTCCATCTGACTCCCAACCAGCCCTGTGGCCACCCCTTCCCTGTTTGTGTGACACCATCCCAGCTCGGCCTGCCGTGATTAGAGCTGGCCTTTTTTGTTTGGACGGACTTAATCTTGCCAGTTTTTAAATTGCTGATTTTTATAAACACTTTAAAGCTCTGGATGCTCTCTTTCCTCAGAATATGGCACTAACCCAGCAGAGCTAAACTCCAATCTGGACAATTCCATCACCTCGATGGCTGAAATTCCTGGTGCTGGGAGCCAGCACCCCCCTCCTGCCCTGCTGCTCTCAGGGTCCTGCTGGAGCTGCAGCCAAACCCAGCTCCGGGCTGCTTTTCCCTGGCTCTGGCAGCAGGATCCATGTGGAAAACACTAGATGGCAGCTTGAGGCCACGTGTGAGCATCCCTGTGCCCAGCCCCAGAGCAGGGCTGTGCGTGTGGCATCGCTGGTGGCTCTCTTGGCACTGCCAGGCTGCTCTCGGGATGCTCCCGCCTTTCTCCAGTGGCACTTCTGCCTGGAACTTCTTCAAAACTCTTCCCCTGGGGCCTCTGGGCCTCAGCCAGCTTTAGCAGGGGTTGGCAGAGAGGTTTGGGAGGAGGTTTGGCAGCTCTGCAGGCGAGGGGCAGCCTCGACGCCGGGTTTGCAGAAATTCAGGGATGGCCTGGACATGGCAGGTTTAGGGAAGCAGGGAGAGGGTGTTTGTAACCCTTGTGCTCTTTGTCGCTTCTGAGCCGCTCAACACGACCTGGAAAGAACCCCAGGGACCAGGGCAGGTCCCACACCCCCAGAGCAGAGGGAACTGCATCCCAAAATGCAGCCAGGCATTGTCCAGCACCCCAGGAGCCGTGTCAGAGCAGCCCCAGCGAGCGCCCCACAGACCAGGACAATCTGGGATTTCTGTCCCACCAAGGGCCACTTTTGAGGAACAGTTTTTCCTTCCTCCTTTTAGGACATCTGTGCAAGCTGGAATGCCAGATTTCTTACTCTCCAGGGATCCAGCTGGCACATGAGGGGCTGATTAGAGACATTCCAGGGCTTTTTAAGGACAGGGACAAGAGGTAAGGCACAACACAGGCAGTGCCCAGGGTGTTGTGCACCTACAGTGACCTTTGTAGCTGCTCTGTGTCTCCAGAGGCTGCCAGGAGCTGTGGAAAACTGGGGAGCAAAGCAGGGAAGTGGGATGCAGAGGCCTGGGCTTCAGGTCAGTGTGTGATAGTAAATATCCCTGCAGCTCTTTGATTTTTGGAGCAAAACATCACTAAAACAGAGGAGGTGGGAGCTGTGGGGTGCTCAGCTCAGAGCTGAACTCAGTGCAAACCCTCCTGGAGAGCGGCTGGATCTGAGGTTTTTATCTGCTCTTGGGATTTTGACTTTCAAGAGCAGCCAGGGGTTGGGACGTGGCTTTTCCAGGCTGATTTTGCAGCTTGGAGACGTTTCACAGCCAGGGCTGAACTCCTGAACTCCTCCACGCTTCCAGAGCTGCAGCCCAGCCCTGGGCTGGCCCTGGCCCCCGTCCTTGGGGACACTGGGGACGTGGCTCCTCAGGGGTGGCTTTTTCCAGCCGTGCAAGGGCTTGCACCTCACAATTTTGGGTGCCAAGAGCTGGGGGAGGTGACCAATAGGACATTATCCAAAAAACCAACAACGATGGCAAAACCTGTGTTCAGCCTGGGCACCTGGAGCAGCTGATCCAGGGATGTTCAGACAATATTTAGTGCAAGATCCCCAGGGAAAAAGGGAAATCCCCTGGTTTTCTGAGCACTGGAGAGGGGCTGTGATGAGATCTTGCAGCTATGGGGGATTTAGGTTGGAAGGGACCTTAAAGATCTTGTTCTGATGGGCAGGGACACCTTCCACTAGAGCAGGTTGCTCAAAATCCCATCCAAGGTGGCTTTGAACACTTCCAGGGATGGGACAGTCCCTCCAGGGCTCTTCCCCATGGATCTGGGAGCCCTGCAGGTGCTCGGGTCCCCGTGGGGCTCCGGGGTGTCTGTCAGGAGCTGCCATGGCTGTGTGTCAGCAGAAGGGAATGTTCTTCTCCAGCATTTTCGAGGCAGCCTGACAGGCAGGCTCCAGATCTCATGAGTCACCTCCCCTGCACACGTGGGCTCCAGCCCAGCCAACATCCATCCCCGGTGCCAACAGCAACAGGCGTCTCCTAGCAATGGGAGCAAGCCCACCACAATAAACCAGTGGGACCAGTGCCCCGAGAGCAAACCTGCATCCACTCAGCCTGCCTGATGAGGATTTTCCAGCTCTGTCCTGCAGGGAAAGCAGAGGGAAATCGTTTGTCTGAGGCAGCCTCGAGGTCAGGGCTGTGTCTGCCCGTGGCTCTCACACCTCCTCCATCCTAATTGTCTTTCCCTCTTCTCCCCTCATCTATTTTTCCATTTTTTTCCCCTAATGGTCATGGGGGTGCATCCCACAAGCAAGCTTCTCCTTGAAAAATTGCAATAAATGGATATCCTTGATGCCCTCCTTCAGCAGAGGATGGATCCTCTGCCACAGCCAGGGCAGCTACTCTGCCCTCAGGAAAATATTTCATCTGCACTAAGGTGACTGTCCCAGCTCTGGTCATTTCTGCTGTCTTTCAGCTTAAAAAACACTGGCAATTTCCAAGGATTTAATGTCCCCACCTGCCTTTAATGGGACTATTCTCACAGCTATTGCTGTAGGTAAAGACTTAAAGTCAGCCAATAATTACTCCCACGAAAGAAACGCTGTTTTCTTGTCATGTTCCATTAAACTGGTCACAGCAGGAGCCAAAGAATTAACAGCCTTATTATCTGGCCTGCAGAATAAATCATATTAGCGAGGAGAGGAGCACAGAAGACAGCAGGGGTGCCAGTGCTTAANGTTCCTCCTTCCTGGGGTGATGTTCCTTCTTCCTGGGGTGATGTTCCTTCTTCCTGGGGTTGATGTTCCTCCTTCCTGGGGTTGATGTTCCTCCTTCCTGGGGTGATGTTCCTCCTCCCTGGGGTGATGTTCCTCCTCCCTGGGGTGATGTTCCTCCTCCCTGGGGTGATGTTCCTCCTTCCTGGGGTGATGATCCTCCTTCCTGGGGTGATGTTCCTCCTTCCTGGGGTGATGTTCCTCCTTCCTGGGGTGATGATCCTCCTTCCTGGGGTGATGTTCCTCCTTCCAGGGCCTGGTGTTCTACCTCCCTGGGGCTGAGGATGAAGAGAGTTGCTCAGTGGAACAGTGCTCAGCTCCAGAGCTTCCCCACTCCACGAGGGGTTTGGCTCACATGGGGACAGCGGCTCAGGGCTGTGTCTGCCACCAGGCACTGGGAGGCCACCATGAGCCAAATCCAGGCCAGCTCTGCCTTGGATTTGGTGCCACACTTCCCTGGGACACAGTTTTAGCTGGGAAAGCAAAGTCAGGGCTGACTCCATCTGCATTTCCCTCCTGGCCTGGGAAGTTTCTCTCTGGCTCACACATCTCCCTGGAATCCCAAATGTGTCAGGCAGCCCAGGAGAGCACAGAACAAAAAGGGAATAAATCTTCCTTAAATCACTTCAAGTTTTGAATTTTTTTATTTATTTATTATTTTTTTAGGTCCTTGCAGACCAAATGTTCTCCCTCGTTTGTGGATGCACAGAGCAGCTGGGACATTTTGAACAGCACCCTCCTCTTCTGAGCACCAGCCTGGCAGGTTCATGTTTACACACCTGGCTCTGCATTGATTTCTTTACCTGTTTCAGGGCTGATATTGCTGAAAAACTTCAGCTTTGAAGACCAAGGGCCTCTGCTGATCCCTTTGCAGCTGCAGCCTGATGGCTTTCAGCTGCTTTGAATGATTTTTTAATTAAGGGGTCGAGGCCTAATGGCACTTCAGGGTTGAAAAATGTCCCTTGACACTTGCAGGGTACTCCCAGGACGTGGTCCTGGTCCTATAAATGTTATTTCACTGGAGGAATGGCCTCAGGTAAGGACAGGGGGACACTTTGGAGTGGCACCAGACAGGCCTGAGCACAGCTGCTGTCGGGGTGGGAAATATCTCCATGAAATCCAGACTCAGGAAGAATCCCTGGATCCCAGCAAGTCCCCTAAACCTGCTTCCTTTACCATTTTCAAAAGTTTATTTAATATTCAATTTCTTTCATGTCCACTCAATTCCTGCAGGCACTGGAAATGTTGTGGCTTGAGTTTATTTGTGGGTTTTTTGTTATTTTCAAAATGTTCTGCTTTTCCCACTCCTTGCTTTTCCTCTTATTCCACAGAGGCAACAAAAAAGCCAAATTGCAGGAATGAAAAGGAAGCCAAGCTGCCTTATTAAGGCTTTAGGATTCACTAAATATTCCCACAGTCCTACCTGGGCACTGGGAAATGGAGTAGGATCGAGGAAATATCTTGGAATTCTTTGGATAGGGAAAAAATACAAATCTAATGCCCTCTTGTGGCTCCTGACAGAGTGTGGCTGCTGAGTGGTGGCAGGGCTGGCTCATCTTTGGCTTGTTTTGGGGTAGGAAAGGTAATTTTGGGGTAGAAAAAGTAATTTTAGGAATTTAGGGCTCTTAAAATTGCTGAGAAAATCTGAAATCAACCCAGTGGTCCCCATTACTCAACATCCAACCCCAGCAGTGACTTCCCACTGCCTGGGGGAAATTCTCATCTCTTAGAGAAAGTGTCCTAAAATTAGGCAACCACAGCTCCTCCCTGCTTTTGTTCCAGTCCTTCTTCTTGGAAGGGGAAAATCTCTCATTCCAAAGAAATCCTGAGCTGATCAAGGTCTGTGAGCCTCTTGTGGTGCTGCAGGATCAGCATCACTGCTGGGATGGCTCTTCATTATTTTATTTTTTTTCCATGTGAAATTTTAGCAGTGCCAACTTTTCTGTCAAAATAACGACTTCAGGATTTCTGCAGAGATATTTTTGATTTGAAGTTTTCATCTGAATGCCAAAAATCA
>VYZP01030151.1:279-12243 GCA_013400635.1 Hypocryptadius cinnamomeus
TTCTGACATCCTCAGCCTGTGTTAGTATGTTGTGTCCAGTCAAATCAGAGTAATAGTCCCAGTAGTTTTCAGTTCTGGCAGATCTGTTCTAAAATGTAAATCCTATAGGGAATCAATATGAACAAGATAATAGCTTTCAACTGAAGCCTCCATCAAGGTCTGCTCCTCTGGGAGTTTTGTGATTACTATCATGTGAGTGGACTTAATGTTTTGTGAGTTGTGTGCAGAGCTAGTCCAGGTTACAATACAGAATTCAGCAGCCATGAGAACTTTCAGAAATGGTTAAATTGTGCACTAAAACATGTTTTTGCATTTTATGCATCCCTGTGATTTCTGCATCGCTGCAAGAGAATGAGCCTCAGAAAATGCAGGGGAGGATATCCTCAGAAAAAGCAGGGAAGGCAACTTCTGCTTGTGGGCCTAGAAAAGGAACGCTTCTTCAGACTCTAAAATACTTCATAAACGCTGCTCAGGAGTTAAGGCTTCTAGCCCAAATTAGACCAAAAAGAGGTGCTGAAGAAAAGACACATGGGAAAGGAGAAGTATGTTGTATCTAGGAATGAACTTTTCACCTCTGTATCCAAACTGACTAAAAGCTCTGAATCAAGGTGCTTAAACTAATCAAAGAATAAAAAAAAAAAAATGCTGAAGGCTAGATCTAATAAATTCAGAGTAGCAAATTAGCAGGTCTTTATCTAACGGAAGAAGAGCTGATTATAATTCCTGTGGTGTTAAATTCCTGTATCCACTGAGGTTCCCTCCTGCACCAGATTAAAATCTTTCTAGGCTTCAATTATTATTTCTAACAGACTGGTGGCCTCTTAGTGTATATTTGTGTTAGATGGGACACATGCAAATATTTCCATGTTGCTTGCTCACTATGTTGGGATGTCAGCAGCTGCAGAAGTACAGCTCTTCCTAGCATTATGGTGGGCTTGTTTTACACATCCTTAAGGACAGTTCTTACCCTTAAGTAGTACCTAGATTTTTCTCAATGTGTGTCATTACTGCCTGGGCATTTCTGACCTTAGAGTGTCATCAAAGTACTCAATTTCCATAAGGTTCTTGTGCTGTTCACTTGTACTGAAGCTTCCTTACATGCTGTGTCAGATTATAGGGTCTGCTACTGTAATGATATTTCAGTCTCATGGGGAGACTTCTAGAGTAACAATTTTAATATTTAGTGCTTAAACATTTAATATAGGAAGGAAAGCATGAAGTAGCTATGCCTGAGATACTTCAATTTTTGTCTGCTTTATTTAATTCTTACAGCAAACCTTTATGGCTAAATCAAAATTTTGTACTCAGCTAATGGTCCTCCCTGGGTTACTTATGTTGGCTTGCTTGCTGTCAGTTTGATACTCATTTGAAAAAACATTTTAAGGAAATTGGCTCTTAAAATATAACTTGTTCGGAGAAAAAGTTCACACATAGCATGGAGCCTGTAAACTGTGGACAGTAGAATAAAATGGTTGTAATTTGAAGTAATATGTCATTGGCTTGTTCTTGAGTCTAAAAATGTGATACACTAAGATTGCTCTGTATCTGGGATCTGGGGGGTAAATTTTATTTTCAGTCCTTTGGCCTGACTCCACCATCTGTAGACTGTTTAAAGCTGCAGTTGTTTGAAGATATGTCTGTCCCTGCAGTGATACCCTTGTTTCCTCATCCCAGTTCTCAAGGGCATGTTGGATTAGCTTGAATAATGAATGTGTCTAATTGAGGGGAGTTGACATTGGATGTAGCTAATACAAAATAGGGTTGGAAACAGAGTGGGTATAATGTAACCTTTGAGAGGACATACTAATTTTTCTTTGGAAATGTATGTCATGAAAGACCATTATTACAGGTGTTGGCATGCCATGGTTATTAATATCCCATTCTCTGAGATTTCATGGATACTGAAGCTGGATTTGCCTCTTCAATCCTTGTTTTGAATTGCTTGGCAACAGAGTGAGCAGGACTGATGTTTGTATCCTGCATCTGCATGCAGAGAATGGCCTTTGGTCCCTGTTTCCCTCCCTTCCTAACATCTTTACTGGTCTGCTGCTGTTTTTCTATTAAAAAAAATCTCATTCCTGCTAAAGAGATGAAAGCTTATAAGAGAATGAGTTTTGCATGGTAGAGAGTAGAGTTTACAGCACAGTCACAATGGGCCAAATAGGAGAATCAAAGGAAGTGGTTTAAAAAACCTCAGCTGTAAAGAAAGGAGATGGTGTGATAGGATCTCAGATTTCTGGTATCAGCACTTTGTCTGATGCAAGTGCCACTATTAGAAATGAAAAAACAAGGTAGGAGAGAGCCTCTGCTTTGTTTCATAACAGCCTTTATTGGTTTTTTTTCTCTGTTGGCTCAGCAATGTGCGCTGGCTCATGCATAAAGTTGTTTATTGAATGAATTGAACGTTTTGCTTTTTTGAAAGAAAAAAAATTCATCTCTTTGCCACAAGAGGGAGAGCATGAGAAATGTCAGAGAGAGGAAACTGCACTGTGACAGTTCTGCTCATGTCTTCGTTTTAGACCCCACAAAGGGATAGGGAGGTTTTTGGAGCTGAATTCCTCTGTCATTATGCCCAGACTCACTAGAAAATGGAGGTGCTAGAGAAGGTCAAAATCTAGCAAAGCCTTGCCTAATCAGTGTTGCCTAGAGGTTCTTGCATTAATTGTGATTGTATCGTAGCTTGAGATGTGNNNNTGCAGACTTCTGCTTGAGATGTGTATCACTAAGGTTTTATGAATTAAACTTGCAGACTAATTTATATGGCATGTCAGTCATAGTACTGGATCTGGGACTTGGAATCTAGAGAAGAAATAACAGCAGTTGTTAGAATTCATCATTTCTTGTGTCTGGTTGGCACTCTATTACTGAACCCACTTAACTAAATGGAAATTGATTTTTAGTTAATTCTCTATCCAACCAAGTCATGCTGATACACTTTTAATGCACTCTGACTTTAGTTATGCTGAAGGGTTACATCTATTTTAACTGTGTTGGGGATTGTGTCAATTAAGTTAAATCTATACAAAAGTGAGTATTGGCAAACTCAAAGTGTTTCCTAATGGAATTTTGCCTTGTAAGCTCATTTTCCATTAGGGTCAGGTTTAACCCCATCTTCTGTTCTTCATTTGGTCTTTGCTGACAACATTTTCTAGGTTTATGTTTTATTTTATAAAATCCAGCACAAAAGTGATGGAATACTAACACTCCAAGAATCAGTACTTCCAAGTCAAGAAATAACCTAAATCTGCCTTTGGTTTTGCTTTCATCTTCTTGCTGCAGATAGGCTGTAATAATAGACGCCTCATTCAGTTGTTTTGTCTCATATAATTTTTTTCTTTCTCCTTTGATAATAGCTTTGAGATACATTCCAATCCCTTAGTAATGTGATTAACTTGCAGAGTCTGTGAAAGGTGTCTGTAAAAGTTAATTGCACACACACTGCTCAGCTCAGGTGAGTGGAATGTAAAGCAGAAAGCAGATGTGCTGGGAATGTGTGTATTTGTGTGTGGCAGGTTCCCGTTGTGGACAGTGGATTAGGCATGACACAGAAGGGAGCAGTAAGAGTTCCTTCTCCTGTTCTTGCTCTGGTGATGCCTGTTGTGGGGCTGTGAACACACACTGCACCCTTTGTCTGCCTGCAATTCCCTGCCTGTCTGTTCTCTAGTCTGTTACGATGATAAATTCTGCAGGGCATGGACCAACTCTTGCTGTGGTCTGAAAAAGCCAGGCACATGCTCATTAGCTAGTGCTCTCTCCTTAGACTATTTTTAGTCATTGTTTGTCTCAACCAGTTGTTACTTCTTGCAGACAGCAGAGACTGCCAGCTGCATGCTTAGACAGCACCCAGCACTTGGCAGCCCAGACTTGGTGAGCATCTTTAGGCACTACTGTCACTCTCTTTCCACCACACCTCTATATTTCAGTGGACTGACACAAAGGATTTCTGGTATCACCTGAATTTTAGCTGTGGCACTTGTCACAGCTAATTCAGTGCTGTGTTATCAGCCATATTTCAGTGCATCTCAGGCATCAAGTTCATAAACTAAGTTGAGAGAGGCAAAGTTTCAGGCATAAACTAAAGGGCCAAATTGCATAGTAGCAGTGGTATATAAATGAGCACATTGACTTCTATTTCCTGAAAACTGAGGGGGAAAAAATAATAAACTCTCTTTAGCCAAAGTAAAAACTTGACAGTTTAGGCAGGCATATTAATTTAGGACATTTCATCCTGCATTACAGATTTTCAAAACTGTCAGGGCAGACTGAGGTTTCAAAAACATTAATCCAAGGATGCCAAGAATACACCAACACAGGCCAGAACATTCCCATTCCTGTCCTGTTTGTTGGTGGTTCTTCAGCTGTGGGCAGGAAGTGGTTTGAGGACTAGAGAGTTTATTTTCCTAGTCCTGTCCCCACTCTGCTCCTATCCAGAGGCTCCCTAAATTTTTCCTAGTACATGAAAAAAGTAAATTTTTCAGGTGAATGAAATTCCAATAGCTCCTATGCATGCAATAAGAACACATCTGGTCATGTATTAGAAAATGCCAGGACTCTGCATTAGAAAGTGCATTTGACTCTACATGTGCACATCCCATTGCAAGATGTCTCAAGATGTCTCTGTTGTGTGACACGTACCTGTTACGTGATTTCTCTAATGACATGATGGGGTGCCTCTTAATGCTTAAGAGCCTCTAGAAGAGTTGCTTTGCCCCATATTCTGGAGTTATTGAACCTTGTGGGACACCACAAGTGGCAGACTTCCAACTAGGCCCTGATTATATTCCTCTGGGACCTGTTGTTCAGCTTGTTCCCAATCCACCTCACTGACCACTCATCCAATCCACACTTCCTGATTTTGCCAATGAGGATGTTGTGAGAGGCAGGGTTGAAAGCCACACTGAAGTCTAGGTAAACAATATCCACTGCTCTTCCCTCATCCAGCAGGGTAGTTGTTTCATCAAATAAGGCAATCAGGCTGCTCAATAATGATGTACCTTTAGTGAATCCATGCTGACTACTCCTGGTCACCTTCTTGTCATCATGTGGAAGGAGACAGCCTCCCAAAGGAGCTGCTCTATCACCTTCCCAGGGAATGAGCAGAAGCTGATTGGCTGGTAGTTCCCCAAATCCTCCTTGCCTTTGTTGAAGACCAGGATAACATTTGCTTTCTTCCAGTCCTCAGGCATCTTTCCTGATTGCCACAGCCTTTGAAAGGTGATCATGAGCGATCTTGCCTTGGCATCCACCAGCTCTCTGAGTACTCTCCGAGTACTCGGGGCCCATGACCTTGCAGATGTCAAATCTGTTTAGGTGTTCTCTAACCCAGTCTTCCTTGACCAAGGGAAGGTCTTCCTTCCAACATTCCTTTTTCTCTTGGGGAAAAGCCTTTCTTGTTGTCTGTAACATCCTTGGACAGATTGAATTCCAGATGGGTCTTGGCCTTTCCTGTTTCATTTCTACTTATTCTGACAACCTCTGCACATCCATCCCGAGTGGCCTGACCCTGCTTCCATGTCCTGTGTTCTTCCTGTTTACGCTTAAATAATGGCAGACAGTAATGGCAGCAAACTGTGAGACTGAGGTGGCTCCCGTGCTGGAGAAGTGGGCAGACAGGAGGCTGACCCCTGGCTCCCCTGACTCCTGCCTGCTGCCCTCTCTCCAGGGGCTCACTCATGCTTAGCAACTCTAGTGCTGCAAACTGAACTTCACAGTGGAGTTAGTTTTGCAAGGGAAGGGGCATGTGAATAAGGGAAATGGTGTCATATCTTTGAGATGCTTAAGATGCAGCCTGTGCTTCGTATCTGGAGTCTGTAATATGAATCTGTTGGAATTATTAATGTCTACTCCAGATAGGCTTGCTACTTTTTTCCTTTTTCTTTTTCTCATATGGTAACAGCTGCCTATTTTTATGTGAGCTTATGGGAAAATCCAGTATTTCTCCAATTAAAAATAATTCTGAAACTGTTCAGATAGCTGCACCCATACAAAGGGCAGCCTAGCAGCCAAGGCAGTAGCAAGGGTTTGTGCCAAAGACCATGAAGAATTCCAGCTGTGAAAAAATGTGAGAGAGCAGCCTCTGGGTACCCAAGCACTGCTCCCTCCCAGCTATCATTTCTTTCACAGCTGTGGGAATGCTTTAAAATTATGGATGGCTAGGGAGGAGGGGAAAAAAGATCACACTGACTTTCAAATATTTGGCTGAAAGCCAGAAACATTGTGAGCAGAGATTCAGCATTAAAACTGCAGCCATGAGAGACACTCAGAAATGATTGGGATTTATTTTTAAAGTGTACTTGATTCCAAGCTTCTTTCTCAGAGCATGTTGGCATGCTGAGGTCTAGCCTGTCCTTTCTCACTCTCCCAGGAGTATCACACTCCCAGTCTGTCTCATTGATTCCCCTAAGCTGTTATTAATAGAGATCACTTAGTTAATTTTTCATTCTCCTTCTTTCAGTTATTTCCACTCCACTTTTCATTCTTTAGGAAGTTCAGACAGCTGAGATGGAAGTGAGGAAGCTGGGTTGAATAGAGAAGTCAGGTTGCAGTCTCTGAAAGATGTTCACCTGGCAGGTTGTAATACTAACCCTCCCACCACATCTTCAGGGAGCTTTTAGGGACTTGCTTGCAACAATTGTGGTTTGTGATGGCTCAAGATGTTCTTCCTTGGGTACCAGTTTGAAATTCTCAGCCTGTGTAACTGGTGTTCTTTCCAGTGCAGCTATTCCTTTGGGTGTGGGATATGGGATAAGGAGGTATCCAAGATATGTGAAATCTCATTTGCCAGGATTTCCCCCATGCATCCAAACACTTTCTAGGTTTAGCTTGTCATCAACAAGAACTTTATAATCAGAGGTAGATTAAGAGATAATATTGTAGATTGCTGCATATTCAGAGATTTGTTTGTTAGAAAAACCGGGGGAGACAAAACTTACTTTTAAGATTTTATTTTTCACGTCTTTGCATGGGCGATTTTTCACAGAATCAAGAGTGGGAAAGGTGGTTTATCAGCTCATCTGAAAAGCATCTGAGCACTAAACAGACATTAGGATAAAAGAATGTATTTACTTCTCAACAAATACTACCATTCATCCACCTGTATTGTAAACAGTTTCTAAGATCCAGAGACTCCCTGCTATTTGTAACTTGACAACAAATTCAGTTTCAGTGCAATTCAGGCAGAAATGTTAACTGCCCCATTAGCTTCTGTGAAAGTCTTGGCTCGTAGGCCATCATCCACCAGAGAGGAGGTAGCATGTAGTTACCACTTACCCATAAACATGTCAGTTATCATCCTTAGAAGGACAACTCCTTCATGGCTCAATGTAGTACAGCATTCAACACAGCTCTTAAAACCAAAATATATTTCTATATAGAGTTAAAAATACACATCTTTATTTTTATATAAACACATATGTGAGAAGGATGAAAAGAATTGGCTTGTAAGCGTATTTTACTGAAATTAGACATAATAGCAGCCACATAAGGTTGGGAGGAAACACTATTATTGAAAGTTTTGATGGATGAAGAAGTTAAAAAACCCTCATTCAACGAAGTTATTGACATCAGTTTTCAATTACTTTATTTACTTCATGCTTACCATACAAGACTATTGAGAGAGCAGAATCCATTCCCAAGCAGTGAGGTGTATAGATGGAGTAAGACTGCTAAAATATGAGATCAGAGTAGATTTAATCTTAAACCATCAAAGAGATGGTGAGTCAGTCTCTTTAACTCTGACTCAAAAGACAATCTTGCTATTACTAGAAAAACCAGTTTTGTTTATGGCACCATTTGTTAATATTGTAGCAATTGAGCTTTTGAGATTAATTTTTGTCATAAACAGGCAAGTGGTATGTATATGTTGTGATGAACAGTTGTAAATAACCTGATTAGGAAGTGTGTGTGCCTCACTGCTATTGACACCAACCCAGCTGGAGGGGAGAGAGAGACGAGAAACTGTTGTTGTGGCTTCTTGCAAGGGTACCCTGCAGGCAGGAGGAAAGCAAGGAGTTTCGGAGAAAGATGGATTCCATGTTGTATCATTATTGTTCTATCCTGTTGTTTTCCCTTTTAAGCCCAAAATGGCACCCCAGCTGCCTTTTGTGGGGAAGATCTTGCAGGAACTGAAGGTCCTAGCAGGGTCATGAAGGGGCCAGCCAGCCCTCTCTCGCTACCACTTTGGCCTTTGGTGCTGCAGGTTGTTGGCTTTCAGACCACTTTAGAAATTTTTTTTCTGACTTAGTAGCATGGCCCTGTGGTGTTTTCACATCCCTTTTAATAAGTTCTGCATCACCTCTTTTTCTACTCACTTTCTTGTCTTGAAAGCATGGAGTGGTGTAGAGGAGATGATTCCATCAGAAATGTTTGCCTGCTCAGGATGAGGGTCAGCTTGAATTGTTCCTTGTGTAAATTCTCCATGGTTTGAGGTTAGCATCACTTCTGGATAGTATTGTAGACACTAATGCTGAAGTTCAGTTTTCTGATCCCGTTTCAGAAGATATGGTCTTAAAGTATAAATGGATAACTTTACAGAAAATCCTAGAGAAACATGAGACAGCATTTAGAAATGTGTGTCAGTGCAGGACAGTAAGGTTTATATCCACTGGTGACAACTACAGAACTGCCTGCCCGGTTGAATAGCAACTCAGCACACTCGATATCAGTTTAAAAGAAAACCCTGCGTGGTATATGTGCAGGGAGAAGGGGTGGAACTAGTTCTGAATCACGTAAGTAGTTGTGATAGCCTTTAAAATCTGTTTTCACTAGCTTGTATGTAGGCTGTATAGTAACAGAACAGCCAGTAACATTTTAACCTTGCTTTTTCATGGCTAGGTCACCTAATAATTTTGNGATAGAAAGGTTGGAAGCCTCTAAATGGAGATGCAAACAAAAACTAAATACAAAACTTGAAGAAGACCTGAGACTAGAGCCCTCATACTGTGTGCATTTGATGAGAAGTTTAACATGTACTGAAGAGTTGACAGTCTGAGGCTGTTCAAAAATTGAACATGGTTTTGGAGCTGTTAGTACCAAAGATACGGGCATGTGATCCAGAGTACTGTTCTGATATAAATTCTTTTTGATGTTTCAAATTTTTTTTAAAAAGAAAATACATCCCCCCGCCCCCCCAGCTGTAAACTAGCAAGCTTTACTTTTACTCAGATATGGTCTGCTTACATAGATATGGTCTGCTTCTATCATTCCAGTTTTGTTGGATTAGGTATCTTTTCTCTTGCAGCTGGCATAAAGCTGATGTAAACTATTGTGTGCTTTCCCTAACTTGACAGAAATGTGATTGTGTCTGTGCCTGATGTAGCTCACTCATGCCTTATTAAGTGATTTTGTAGCTTAGAACCAGCGTTAATTGTTGTGGAGCTTTGGCCATGTTACACAAGACAGAAGCAAGTAGTCCTCTTCCCCATTTTGCATATGGGGAAGTGTGGCAAAGGAATCAAAGCCATGTTCCTGTTAAGGGCAGAAATGGCCTCCTCTCTGTCAGCTTCCTGCTCTGCTGCTGCCTATTACATATTTCTTTTCAAGCTGAATTCACTGAGTGCTATGATAATGCTTTTTTGAGAAGCCTGTCTGAGTTTTGAGTACCTCTGACTGTGTTGATATTCCAGACAACTTGAGTTTCAGTACTAAGGAATTCTGGAGCCATAGATACTTAGACAAAATCCAATCACATTGCCCCTGCTGCACTTTGCTTGTTTTACAGCCTCCTTGCAGCAAGCTAGCCCATTTTGTCTGGAATACTTTGCCCTTTACAAATCAACACTTTTTCTGAAATCCATCATTTACCATGTTCCTGTTGATTAGTGATTAGTTACCTTTGTAGTACTTATGTTCTTGCTTGGACAAGTGGTCTGGCTCAGGATAGTAATTACATGGATTATTTCTCTTTCTTTTTATGGCTGCATGTAAAATATAAGTCATGATAACACGAAGCTTTGTAAGTAGCTGGAAATTTTGTACTTCNAAACCCTGCGTGGTATATGTGCAGGGAGAAGGGGTGGAACTAGTTCTGAATCACGTAAGTAGTTGTGATAGCCTTTAAAATCTGTTTTCACTAGCTTGTATGTAGGCTGTATAGTAACAGAACAGCCAGTAACATTTTAACCTTGCTTTTTCATGGCTAGGTCACCTAATAATTTTTTTGAAAAATAAAACTTTCACAGAAGTCTGATTTTCACAGATATTAGGCTTGTTCCAGTTTTAGTAAAATCACTTAATTCAGAAAGGAGTAGCAGGGAAAGAATCCTGTGTGTGAGGCTGAGAAGGTGTTCAGCTGGGCATACAGCAGGTAACTGTATAACATCATCTGAAGCTGACAGAGCCATGTAATATGTTGGAAGAGGATTGATGATGTAAGATCTCTTATTTTTCAGACAAAACAATGCCTTCTTTACTGCTTTTATCACATACATATTCCTTTGTAATTAACCATTCCCTGTCAACTGTGGTGGTTGCCAGGATTCCATAACATACATATTGTTTTCATATAATGTATTATTTTTCATCTCACATGGTTATTTTTGTCTTGGTAACCTATCTAGGATTCTTTGTTCTACTTCTGTCACTGCAGTTAGCAGTCCTTGTACTATCTTCACAAGCTCTCACATATTTCTGTTTACTTTACAGATCTTTATGAAGATATTATCTGAACACTAAANATATGGGGAAGTGTGGCAAAGGAATCAAAGCCATGTTCCTGTTAAGGGCAGAAATGGCCTCCTCTCTGTCAGCTTCCTGCTCTGCTGCTGCCTATTACATATTTCTTTTCAAGCTGAATTCACTGAGTGCTATGATAATGCTTTTTTGAGAAGCCTGTCTGAGTTTTGAGTACCTCTGACTGTGTTGATATTCCAGACAACTTGAGTTTCAGTACTAAGGAATTCTGGAGCCATAGATACTTAGACAAAATCCAATCACATTGCCCCTGCTGCACTTTGCTTGTTTTACAGCCTCCTTGCAGCAAGCTAGCCCATTTTGTCTGGAATACTTTGCCCTTTACAAATCAACACTTTTTCTGAAATCCATCATTTACCATGTTCCTGTTGATTAGTGATTAGTTACCTTTGTAGTACTTATGTTCTTGCTTGGACAAGTGGTCTGGCTCAGGATAGTAATTACATGGATTATTTCTCTTTCTTTTTATGGCTGCATGTAAAATATAAGTCATGATAACACGAAGCTTTGTAAGTAGCTGGAAATTTTGTACTTCATAACAATGTAAGCTTGATCCTTACGTTCAAAGGGACTGTCAACCCTTGATTCCTTCCAGGTAGAGTTAGTGGCAGGTGTAGAACATAGTTTGCTGTACACCCAGCAAACACTGTCATGTGTGCAAAGCCATTACAGCAAAATGAGGAAACTTAATTGTCAGAAGCATTGTGTGAGGCCCTGAAGATCCAACCACCAGTCTTAGTTCTGTTCTGTCAGCCCCTGGATGGTGTGGGCTAAATGCCAGCTCATTCTCCAGGGTTTCCAGACTGGGAGTTACCCACTGGCCTTGGGAAATCAGTCTGGGAAAAGATCTGGACAGGAAAGTGCTGAGGAAAAAGGTAGTGCTTTAGAGCACAGCAGGAAAGACATGAAAGCTGATTCAGGAGTGGCAGGTGAGAGGCCTCTGTCTCAGAAGAATCAGTTGCAGAGATGTTCTCCCTTCCCCAGGTCCCCTTCCTAGGTGGCCCAGTCAGACTCTTAGCAGAATTTACTTGACTCCTTTCCACCAGGACAGAAAAACTTGGACTGCTGTCAGTATCAGGCTGGAGGGCAGATCCATGCCAGACCATGCAACCCTTTCTGACCAGGGTTAGCTGCCCAGCCTGCAAGACACAGGAAATCCTGTGCAGAACAGCTGTGTTACAGGTGACTGAAGGAGTCTTACAATGCCTAGTGCTGGGGAATAACGCAAAATTCTTAATTTAATCAAGAGTTGGGCAATTTCAGTTTTTAACCCCA
>VYZP01030197.1:656-16259 GCA_013400635.1 Hypocryptadius cinnamomeus
CTAAACTAAGGCTTCATCAACTAGGGCAAACTTATATTTTCTTCACAATTTGCAGGATAAGAAGCAAAGCACACAAATCCCATATGGCAGAGAGGTCACACTAATACACAGCTTCTGATATTCACTGCAAGAAAGCAGAATTCTACTATTCATTCTGCACCTTAGGATATAATCACAATTTCATATTTGCTCTTCATTGTGTCACAGCAGATTTTACAGCAGGTCAGTTTCTCATTATACATTCACTGACAGTACTAGCACTGGGCATGTCCTGTTCTCTTTTACCACGGTGCCCCCAGCAGTCCCTTGTGACCCCTTCCCAAACTCATTCAATTTCAGCTTTTTAAAACATGGATTTGTTGCTTGACTTTGCTCATGCAGCCTGCCCATGTTACATCAGCACAGCCAAAGAAGATGCTGAGCTATAGTGCAGGGGAAGGAAGAAACAGCCAAGAGCAAATACTCCAAAGCTGGCACTACTACTGTGAAAACCTATGTACTGTAACATGCCCTGAGAGACAGCTGTTTCAGGCAGGATTTCTGCTGTATGGAATAGAGCACATAAGTCCTGTTCAGCACGTGTATGTACAGACCACCTCTCGCATAAACCTTAACTAAACCCCGCTATCCCACCATCCTACTCTCTCTGCCTCAGAGTATCCTGTAAAAACTGTGGACTTTTTCCCCATTTCACAACAGCTTCTGTGATGGAGATGTGACTTAAGAAGTTCCTATGCACAGCTGCTTAGTGTATCCCTGAGTTGCAGTTTGTTGCCCCAGTATGACACCATAAACAGTCTCTGAAGTGATCTAGCTTAGAATGAAACATCAGCGAAACCCTGCAAAAAAAATAACCCAGCATTTCAGTTTATCATGCAGTTCCTCCCTCCAAGCACTTCTACTGCAAAGGTCCTTAATGTTTTATCAATCCATTCTTTGCTGATATATTCTGTCTGTCAAAATAGACACAAAAATTTCAGCCTTTGTAGAGATTTATATTTCAAAAACCATGTATATCCTTTCATTTCATGCTTGTTGTTCCTGAAACTGTGACTATTTGGGCTAGTCCATTAAATTCACATATGGGTTTAGTAATTATTGCCTCCAGCTGCTCCTTGCCTGCCCCCTGCCAGAAGCTATTATTTCCCCTTTGCACCACAATAATTGTTTATTTGATCACTATTGAAACCAGATCTGCCCCAGAAGAACAATTTGCTTAGGTACAGCCTGTGGGACCAAGCGTACATTGAATTTTGCAACATAAACTGCACAGGAGAAATAATCTACTAAACCATTCACAGTTCACCAGACTTAGCATCTTCTTTTTCCCCCTCATCTTCCAAACAGCTCACATTATTTAGGCCCTTTTTGATAGGCTATCTTCTTGCTCAAGATTTCCTTATTTCTACTTAACCTCGCTGTGGCCGCTTGAGCTTCTCCCTATCCTTCCTTTCAGTTGCTATTTTCAGCTACAAGGAGATCTAAATACAATTGCACAAGACACTGGACAAAACCGGTGGTTTTGGGAAGTACAGTGAAGCAATTCCCTGAGACGCTTCACAATTTACTTTGATCAGTTCTCCCAGACACAGGAAATCTAAGGCATTATTTATGAAGAATGACAGCTGAGTTGTAGAAAATGAAGATAAAAATTGTGGGTTCCACATCTGGGTAGTTCTATTTGTAAATATTTATGTATATTTAAAGAAAATAGCTATAATTAAATGAGAATGAGAATAGAATGTAATGGGGATTTGCATTCCACAGATTTTTGCATGTGTGTGGGTTTTTTTTCTTTCCATTTTGAAAATTATTCTTTTAAATAAATGAAAATTAAACTATCTTCTCTGGAAAACTGCTTTTAACTCAAATAATAATTGAAAGTGAAAATTAAATAGAAAAACATAGCACATTGGTTTGAAGTTATTTTGCTTCTGTCACTTCCCTAAAGTTAAATTGTTTGGAATCATAGTAATACAGTCAGAAAATATAGAACTTTTTCTCTTCCTGACATTTTTTTTCTACAAGTCTTTTCTTGAAGTCTCATGTGCACGTCAGGCTGATGATTTAGATGACTTGGTTAACTTCAAAGCAGCAGAATGTCATTCATATCTAAAATCTGCAATGATTATTTCTCCACCATCCTCTTAAGGTTTTTCAGTTTTCAGCAGTGTGTCACCTTCTAATTGCTCTCAGCCCTCTTTCCTGTACCTGAAAAAATCTGCTATTCTGCGTCTCTCAAAAGGTTGTGTGACTCTAAGAAGTGTGCAACCAGATCGTACACACCAATCCTATGAATGCCATCTTCAAGTCAAACTACCCCTTCACATTTCTGCAGTATAATTACAGATACTCATTTTATGCCCCAATTTATACATGAAAAACATGTCCTCAAATTGCCTCCTTTGTAGTGTTCTGGTGCCTGCAGACTAAGGAAGGAAAAACATTCCAAGGAGGGAGCTAAAAAATTCAAGCTCAAAAGCATCTGTGCATCTCACCATTAAATTATTTCATGGCAAAATGGAAGATATTTCAGTTGTAGCTTCCTACAAACCATTTAGGACTTTGGGCCAAACCAGTATCATCAAGTCCACCATGAAATATTGAAAACCAGTGCAGAAAACACAAGAACTGCTCAAATGCAATCCCAGCATGCAAACCCTTCTGCAAAGTAAGGCATTACAGACCTACAGTACCATTAATTTCTAAGTGATTCAAAATATTGCCTAATGAAATCTAACATACTGCACTTTAGCCTTGACACGACCAATGCACAGTGAATTCCATCATCTCTGTAGGCCCCTCTATTAACAGCTGCTTCCAAAGCCAGCAAGCTCTTCAAATGCCAAAATGAGAAGTGCATGATCTGTCCCACAGCCATTCTGGCCACATGATCTTAATTCTGCCGCATATAACTCAGCCAACCATACACCAAATTTATTAACATCATCCCACTGCTCAGTCTAGATCAGGGCTCAGTTAGAATCACATGAAAACAGACCCTCAAAGCAGTGTGAATGCATGCTGAACAGGTTTTCAGGTTATAAAATGCTTGATGCTTTCTTCTGCTAATAGTTTATAAATTAATTTCTTAATACAGCTTTATTACTCCAATAACTAATGTTTATTGTTAAAATAAGCCTGGGTCCAAGAGAAAAATAAAATCTTAAACTAGAAACAAGAACAACTGTTTTAATAGTCTTCCCCAGTTTGCAGTTAGGATTGTGGCATCACAATTCTAGATCAGTTTTTGAAATTGCATGATGCTTTCTACCTCAGGCTCCTAGAAGCACTGATAAACACACAGCTGGAGAGGCACTAAAAGGACAGTCTTCTGATGTAATTGCAAGCTACAAAATGTAGAGCTTAGTATGAAGAAGATGCTTAAGGTGCTAAGAGAAAAAAAAATACTGTTTTCCTCTTATCAGGAAAAATCATAATCTGGTTTTAGGCAAGAAACCCTTCTCCTCATCATCAAGGTAGAATCTGAAAAGTGATGGGTCTTAAGTAAAGTAAGGAGATGAGTCCTTGCAGAACAAAGTACGTGGTTTAATTTATTATATTGTTAATCCTTTTACAGCTGTGTATGCAAGGTTCATGTTTTAAAAGCAAACTCAGGTAAGTAACTTGCTTAAAATAATAAGCTTAATGAAAATTTTTTGCCTAAAATATAATTATTTCTCACATATATTAGATCTATTTACAGCTATTAATCATTACTCAACTTTCAATAATCTACCAGCTTATCTCAATGTAAATTTTGTTGAGCATCCATATCAAGTGCCCTATCCACTTACCCAATACTATTTAATTTGCATGTGCTTAAACCTGCAAGAGGTGTATTTAAACTTTAGCTCAAAACTGGTATTTGTCAGATTTTTACGTAAAAGAAATCAGAAAACATATTTTTACAAATTCATACATACAATTTTTAGATGTTAAGTCCACCAGCATACCTCACAGAGAACTTAAATTAAGACAAAGTTACCCAAAGTCCCTCTGTAAGGATGTTTCTTTCAGCGGGTAAAACTGATATTGGGAAAATTAAAATACTTGCTCTGAATTTTTATCCTGCGAGGGCTGGGTTAGTTTCCTCCAGGGATTGTATGCAGAGTCTATACTGTAGAGGCGCATGTGCATGGCCAACACGTGAAACAGCTGATCTGAAAGGGCAAGAAGAGATTGCTGAGTATTACATACAGTGATATGAACTCTTTTACATTAAATTGCCATCATGTATTTTACAAAATTCTGAGAAGCTGATCATGTCATTCCAAATAAGATGGTACCCTAACAAGCATATTTTTATTAAGGATTATTTTATTTTTTAAAAAAGGATTTGAAGAGAAGTAAAATTTCAATAGAAGGCAGTGAACACATGCATATATACAGAAAATTGTTTCAGAGAAAGGCTGTTTAGAAAGCTTTGACCAGATCTCAATTGTTTTGGTGCTCCATATATACTTAATTACAGGTCTTTCTAAAAAATCCTGTTTCATATGCTGTTATGTTGCCAAGGTTCCATGCTCACTTCACTTGCCTCTCCAGTTTATGCTAGAAGTGGTGATTTCTTAAACAATTGTTCGTAACAGAAACTGATATACATTTAATTGAGATACCTTTAGCTTTCATTCCTCTCTCTTACTGTTAAAAGAATAATAGGAAAAGCCTATTAAGGCATTAAGACTGCATAGTCTTTACAAAATTTTATATTTGAAATTTAATCTAAAATTGCTACATGTCCTGGCCTATGGCAGGATCACTTTGGTTTTTCATCTTTAAAAGGTTTATTATTCCTCCTGCCTTCATACGGCTATTTTGTCAGTAACTTTTGGACAAAAAATCCCCAAACCCACAAAACATCAATGACACTAAAGTAGCAACAGTCTTTATAACATCAGAGATTTGTCTGTACAACCTGCAGGCAGAGTTTGCTGATATTCATCATTTCAAAACCTTCTGTACTTCCACTGTATCAAAAATATAATTTGCAAAACACTTGCAGAATTTTTCGAACAGAGGATGCATAATTACTCATGGTGATTTACTGCAATATTTTATATTAAAATATACATTTTATATTTATCTGTGAATCACATGATCACACAAAGACAACATCTAACCCTTCCTTCCATTAAGCCATCCAAGAAGGAAAGCACCATTCATCAGAAAGGTACACGCAACAAAAAGCACAGAATGGTTTTCCAAGCATTGTGCAATGAGCAGGGACATCTTCAACTAGATCAGGAACTATTCGGGATTCAGACTTCACTTTTTCAATGAATCTTCTTTTATCTTCATAGGTTTATACTGAAATAATTAAAGTATCATTTCCCACAATTTTGCTTACTTTTTTCTTCCTATCACACTATATCTTGCTATTTGGTGTCATGCTTTTTTCCTGTTCAATTTTCTAGGACCCTGCTTTCTTTCTCCCTTTCATTTTAACTTTTCCTCTTAGTATCCTGATATCATCTTTCTTCTCCACCCCTTATTCTTTCAATTGATCCCTTTGCATCTTTCCCTGTAAATCTCTCTACCTCTTTTTAAAACCCACTTGCTCAACCTACACACTCACAGGTCCTCTTTTTCAAGCAGAAATAGCAGCTATTAATTTATTTTCCATAAATAGATAATTACTCAGAGGTACGCAATGGCCAAAAGAGTCGCATGATGAAATCAGCTGACTGCCAGAGCCTGAGGGCTGTAATTAGCTCCTGGGGTTTGTAAAATAATTGGAGCTGTAGATGGCATTGGAATTGATAGCTGCCACCTGCTTTCTGAATAAAAACAGTCAATGAGGACAAAATAAGTCATCTTTTCTCCTGGCAAGAGATTCTTAGCAAAACACTGCTTTGCTGATAAAGTTGAAAATATAAAGTCTGAAAATATACTTATATTCCATAAAAATAATAAAAAAGCCCTCAAGCATGGTTTTATTTGGAATTAAACCCATGAAAACATCCCAGCCTTCCCTCCTGCCTGTTCACTAAAATGAAGGCTTTTTTCCCCCTCAACTCCTTGCTTTAAACAGAAACGGGCAACCACGCAAAATGAAGAAAAAAAAAATTGAAAATTGTTCGGGGTAATTAATTCATCCCCTGTTCATTTAACAGCTACTCTCCAGAGCTTTGACTAATATGAAATTAAGCAGGCAAGCATCAAATTCTAGCCCTGGAGAGTTTCTCTGTAATCTCCAAATGTGTAACATTTACGGAATGGAGACACATTCCAAGAGTGACGGGACCTGCCCAGGAAATGCCGTTCAGCGCCGCGGAGGACAGCCCGCCGGGCCGGGACTGCCATGAGGGCCGCGCGGCTCCTCCGCAGGGGAGCGCGCCCAGCGCCCGGCCCGCGGTGACTGACAGCCCCGGAACAGCTCCGGCCGAGGCACACACCGAGCTTTAGTTCTGCTTTACACCACAGTCACTCCAACTGCTGTACTTACCACTTACTGTGACTACGAACTACTGGAGAAAGCCAAGGAAAGCTCCAGAGCACTGGGAAGCAAGAACTGGCAATTTGATTGTGCACCAAGTGCTTGGTGCTGCAGCACATCCTCATGCCTGAGGGACTGGCAGAAACCTGCCTTGAGCCAAAGGAATACCAAGGGCTTTTCCTGTGTATTTGTGGAATGCATAATTCCAAACCGTAAATATAAAAATGCAGAATGCCCTCCCATTTTCTTATACCCTACTTGAAACCTTTAAAATACACGTAAGGACAGTATTTTAATAAGTAGCAGGAAAACATTACCATGACAATGGCCCACAAACATCAATCGTGGCCAGGCTTGTGAAGAGTGGGAAGGAAAGCCATAACATCACCAGGTATCCCAAAGCCCTCTGGCCCTCACAGTCCATCTTCCAGCCGATTCTCTCCAGGAGAGCCCACCCTTTAAGGGGGAAAGGCAGGACCTGGTTGCAGCTCAGAGTCACCAAAAGATCATTCTTAACCAATTTTTGTAGGAAGAATATTCATTTCAGAAACCGCAGCAGCAGCAAAGTTTAAAAAAATTTGAATATGATACTCCTTTTCTAATAACCTTTTAATATTTGAGGCAGGCTGCATCCAGATAATTTGAATAAATATAAAAATCACACAATTTGGATGCACAATATAACTCATTGCTGCAAGTCATCAGGGGCTTGGGAGAGCTCTAAAATTTAGATATGAGTGGGCAAGATTACTACTGTTTTAAAACATGAACATAGACTCGAGTATTGCCTACATTGATGCATTGCTGGCAAACTCTTTGTTTTCACAGAATACATGTAAAGCTTAAACAACGCTTCATAGAATCATCTGGATTAGCAGTTAGAACTAGCTCTCAGTCCTATTAGCATTCCTTAATCCATTTCTAAAATTAATGACAATAACTATTGTTATTTTGTTATTGTCACTGCTGTTCTTGGTAGATTTAGTTTTTGGAGTTAATCTATTGTGAGAGAGGAGCAATAAACTCAATTGAAATCTGTATTTTCAAAAGAGCAGTTCAATGGATAAGACCACTGGCTTTGCACTGAGACTGAAGCTATAAGAGGAAGCATTGTAATATTGCTCCTCTCACAAACCCCAAAGATAACGGGTATTTTGTCTATATTTCCACACTGCACCAGCACCTGCAGCTGAATTCTTCACTGTTTTTAATAATAAAGCACACTCATTTTACAAATGTTGACAAAGCTCTTAAAAATATTCTGCTATGTTATAGTGCAAAAAGCAGGAGTCCACAAAGGCAGTTTCACAGCCCTTTTCAGGTTTAGTGTGATATACACAGCACAAAAGAAGACTAAATTCAAGATATAAAAATACAGCAATTTGATAGATGAATGGTAGAAATTCTAAAAATGCTGTGCTTAATTGATAAAAATGAGTGATTCAGGAATTTGCATTCAGATTTAAGTTTTGGTCTTGTAATCTTGGTTTGATCTTTGCCAAATGATCCCAAATTTCTACGTTAAGTTTTGCTCCCTTTTTTCCTACATGTTTTTTTATGGTCTCTTCACTGGTAAAGTAAACTCTCAAATTACCAGAGTTCAAATCAGATTATGTTTTCTGTTATTAATTCCAATTCCACAATGTAGAACAATGTGCTGTCATAATGAAAATAAACTAAGGAATTAGGTGCCTTTGTCTTGCTTGCAACAGTCTAGATAATGTGTTTATACCTCCTCTCTTTATTTTAAGACATATACTGTTGTCATGGAATTTTCTGTCTTGATCCAGATTTTCCTTTTTACATTCCCTAAATTAGTATTCATATTTACAATGTAAAAACATCACGAAGTGACACGGCAGTTCACTGCAGGTGGAATTGAAAACATCCTTATCTCAACAATGAAGGTCCTACCAGACCAGGGATGCTCCCCCCTTCTTCTCCCAAAGTTTCCTGGGACTATCAAGAAGAATGTAGATTATAACTAAAACCACCAACAACCAGATGGGAATTGTCAATAAGGAGATTGAGAAATATTTTTCTCCTGGTAGAGATTTACATAGTCCACTTAGCAAAGACCTGCTGACAACATCTTCCCATTCATCCCTGATACAGTAGACTTGAATCAGTAAAAAACCATGAAGGTCAGGAAAAGCCTATTAAGGCATTAAGACTGCATAGTCTTTACAAAATCTCTTACATCTTCACTAAGTCTTAATTGCTGATGAAGCAGCTAATTACCCTCTACACCAAACTCGCCAGTGTATGAAATCAACTTCAGTAACAGAATTCTAACAGTACCTATCCTTGCTTCTCCCACACTGGATATTAGTGGCATACCAAGCGTTTTAGAAAATACTTAAGATCATCTGCTGGTGACAAAAACTGCTTTTTCCAAGTTAGCATGAATGGGCACCAAGGATCTGCAGACTGACAGCTCCTAACGGAAAAAACTCCAAACCAAGCAAACAAATCCAAAAACCCAAATCCTGCAACACCAAAAAGCCCAACCAACCACAGAAACCCAATGTAGCAAGACATTCCTGAAAACTTCTTTTATTCTCTTTACTTTCAGAGGCTGCAGAGAGCTGCATAGGACTCTTTGCAACCATAGGCACATCAACAATTATAGGAAAGAGACAGTTGCAACTCAAACTTGCAAATGATAAAAGAATGAGGTTTTTCTCCCAACAGGAAATATTAAGTGGCTCCAAGTGTCACTGTGCATATTGATAAAATGGAAACAGCCGTTACTTTCAACATGGTTGAAAAATTTTATATGGAACAATCATGAAGAGAAGCAATGAGTTTCTATGCTCACAAAATCACTAAAAGCACTGATAAAACTGATACTAACACCACAATAAAGATAAAGGCTTTAAATGAAAGAGAAAAAGAAAACCAAAACAAACCAACCAACCAACCAAAACAACTCCCATGAAGCAACTGTTTCTCAATGTTTAGAGCCATTCCAGAAGTTACAAAGGTGCTAGATGTCCTACTTAAGAAGAATTTAAACAACTCTTAAATAATTTCTTGGTGTCCAGTTGTAAATAACATCCTTTCCAATTAATGCAGTTGATGGTGCAATGCCAGACTATTTGTGGGAAGCATAAGGATAAGGAGCTCATTTACAGAGAAACTGAAGCCAGAGGACAAGAGGATAAAATATTTAATCTTTACCCAAAACCCTAATCCTATCCTTCTCACAAAGGGGAAAAAAGAAAAAAAAAAAACAAAAAACAAACAAACAAAAAAAAACCCAAAACAAAACAAAAAAAACCCCCCAAAAAACCCCTCACCAAACAAACAAACAAAACCCAACACCCCCACGCCCCCCCCTCCAAAAAAAGACTAGACTGACAGAAAAAAACCGTACTATTTCCAAGTTTAAAAAGGAAGATTATAAATTCATTTATATCTAACTTTTAAATTTTGTGGAACTGTTCATCAACTAGTGCAAGATTACCAGAGTATGAATAACAAAGAAAAACATCTACACAAGTTAAAGAGAGGTCATAGAATCAGAGAATGCTTAGGGTTGGAATGGACCTTAAAGATCATGTAGCTCCAACCCCCCCAGACCCCTGCCATATTCCATTAGACCAGGTTGCTCAAGGCCTTATATAAAAACTGTACAGAGGAATCACAATTATTCAGCCTTAAGGCTTGTTTTGACCCTGCTTGATAAATACAGAACAATGAAGACAAACAGGTCTATTACACTTTATAAAAGAGAAATAAGACTTGTACAGTTGTTATATATCATAATTTTCCCTAAACCCATGAGAATTTGCAAGGCCATAGACTCTAAAACTGTAATGTAGTCCTTCAAATACGATTTGATTTCTAAGTAAAAAATAATAGGATACTATTTGCATTTTTTGGTTGCACACAAATACAAAACTTTAAGCCTTAAAATGGCAAATTTGCAGGCAAATTTTCTTCACCATTCTTCTCACACACACTTGGTCATTGATACTGAGAGCCACATTAATCATTCTTAATTTTGCTTCCCAAGAGTAGCTGCCCTCATGGTGCAATTTACTTAAACAGCTCTTGACCTATTTGTTCCCACCATCTTCCCTGATGTTTGCTGCTGTAACAGCTCACCTGGGACAACATATTCCATTTTCTACAATATCTAATCACCAAACTTCACAGTTGTCACAAGACTACTACAGAGTGGTATGCTTAATCACAAAAGAAACCCCTCAGTGTCTCACACATAGAAAAAGCCAAACCAGGTTATGTTTTAGATTACTTGTGCTGAACCTGACATGAAAGATGTTTAGAAACAAAAGCTGTTTCAATACTGTGCAAGGAAGACTCAAACAAAACAGTACTCTAGTTCTGGATGGGGTATGGATTTTAAAAACCATTCCTTCCTCACTCCAGAAGACAATGAAGAAGTTGAAGGTACATTTTAAACAAAACTTCAAAACCAGGATTGTTCTTAGAAAAATAAATGACTATGGAAGGATGGTAAAATATACTTCAGAATATGAATCTACAGAACTGCAATTTTTCATAACTTAAATGCAAGGATATGGAAGAGGCAATGAAGGAAACATGCAATTATATAATGGTTTAATGAAAACAAGCCCTGCTATATATGTAAAGCTAACTCTCCTCCCACCAGTCATATTTAGCCTAATGTCCAAACACAAATATAATAATATTAAATGGAAATACTGTACAGGTCTGTTCTAGGAGAATCCCATTACCTTACATTAAAAAACAAGTCTATTTTAATGCAAGATTAAATATGACTAGATTGCTATATAACAATTTCTTGGAGTAGCAATGCAGAACATAAACAACATGTGGACATTCTAACAATGAAAAGATGACATTCACCTCTCTGTGCTGCTTAACACAACAACACATTCATATACATGGTGCCTTTACCTGGAAGGCCTTGAATGTTTCTGGAGTGCAAGATAAATATTGAAAACACCAACATGACTGACTTTGATGTAAATAAGAACGTTTACCATTCTACCCAAAACTGTGGAAAAAGCCAAGTGCATTGTGGTAAGATGTTGTCCACACCCCTTTATCAGAAATATGACTACAATCCTTTTAGCAAGTGCTAAAGGAAAAAGCACTAGTGCAACACACTCAAAATTACACAAGAGTTTAAAAAAGGAACAGAAAAATATTATTGTAGACAAAGTGCAAAGTATTCTAAGTACAAAAAGAAAATAAAATCAAGATATGCTATCAGGTTTAAAAAAATCATCAATATGGTTTTTAATCAATATTCTAGCAATTTCAGATTAAACCCCTGTGTCCAAGTATACTAAAAAGTCAAATCACATCACGGGGGAAAATATTTCTTCTCCCTAAATATATACACAATTCTGAACACAAAGGGGATAATCTTCCAACCTAAGCCTCTGTGATTCTATGAAAACAAAGCTTTTCTTACTGGGCTATTTTACTTTTCCTACAGACAATTAATGCACAGTTTCACAGTGGATTTCCAACCAAAAAGATGTATTTATGAACATTTTATATTTTGTAAATTAACACATATTTTTAAAACCAACAGTTGATGTGATCTTAAAGCTTCTCTTGAAAAAGACAATTTCTTTACTTCTCACGTGTGAGATGGATCTCTTAACATTTGGTAATCTATTTTGATGAAAGGAAAACCTGCTCATTTTCTGAGACATACAGAGTCAATGGCAAAATACTAAAAGGCTGGAAAAATAGGTAAATATGACATATGAATTTAAACAAGGCTTAAAATTGTCATGCCTAGATGAAGTATCCATTCAGCATAACACAATTCTCCAGTTAAAATACATCCTCCATGTATCATTTCCAATTTTGTAATTCTCCAAAAAGAAATTTCTGCAGTGATTAAAGTATTTTCCATGTATTTCAAGGCTTGAGAAATATATATTAAAATTCCTGACAATTCTTTTCACAGACTGTCAGCAAAAGGTATGCTTTCTTGCAAAGTCAGGTCCTAAGAATGTAAGAGTCCTTCTATATGCAAGAGGATGTTGAAGGGATGGTGTGGTAAGACTAAGAAAAAAATGAAATAATGTATTATACGAACCACCTAGTGTCAGCAACCAGACCTTAGCTCGGTGGAATCTTTTTTCCTTCTTTTTTCTTCAAATAATGCCAAAGAACAAAAAAACTCCAAACTTTAAGGTTGTTTCTCCCTTTGTATCAACTGATGTAGTGCAAATAGCAACAGTGAAGCTACAGAGAGGTACACAAAGGAAGCTGCCCACCAATCCAGTGGTTCAAGCACTCTGCAAAGTCACGTTCTTCCAGCACTTACTGACATTAGTTGGTGAGGCACCATCAGAAAATCCATTCCCTTTTAGAGGTATTTATCTAGCTAGCTAGCTTTTAAATAGGTATGTGTAACAAAAATTTGATGTGATGTCAAACATTTCACAGTGTTTTAAGATGTAATGAATGTCTTTCATTTCACTTATATCTTAAAATGTAAATCACATAAAAAACTGAGATGTCCTGATTTTGAAAAACTCAGTGAGATAAAAATATGACCTTGCAAATTACTGGCCACTTCCCTGCATACATTCTTCTAAACTCTAAAATGTCAAGAAATTTTATTACCAGTAAAGCCATGTGAAAACAAAGATACACTCTCATTATGTGTAACATCATTACAAATCTTTTCACTTTCCAAAATGTTTCCATTTTAGGCTGAAATCTCCACCCTAACCTGCTCATCCATGTTCTTCCAAATACATTCCTGTGAAATGGGTAACACATTAGTAAGAAGCTAAAATTCAGGGAGAAAGTTTATATCTTACTAGGTGAGCATACAATTAAAAATACATTGTAATCTAAGTATAAATTATCTGCAGAATCCTGGCTGACTAAATGTGCCCACAGTGATCTAGAGATGTTCTTTTAACACATGCACTTTTCAGGTACTTTGGTTGGCTGAGAAAGGGGGGTAATGATGGTAGGAAAGACAATGTGCAGTACAGGTTAAAACTACTTCTTAAATTAACTACATACGAATGAAATTAGTTGGGCAGTAACAGAAGACTTTTGTCCTAGAGGGAATGTGGACAGCATAGCACCTGGGGAGATTTCTTGGGTGGCTTGTCACCTCAAGGGATGAGGAAAGCATCCCTCAGAAATTGTGTACCAAAAGACAGAAATGGGCCTAAGCTTTCTTTTTTCCTACAAAATCTGCTGCTATTGCTACATAAGCCTGACTTAAATAAGCATTAGTAGTAGCAGCAGTATTCTGGCAGGCTTTGCAGCTTTTCATGACAAAAGAAAATGTCCACTTGTAACTGTTTCTATTCCAGTAAAAGGTTAAAATATTTTCTTCTAAGGAAAAAAACCACTTCTGCCAGCAAGAAGTTGCTTTATTTGACAATTACTAAAGGTTTCAGAACAACAAAATTTGAAAATTTCTATGAAAGAAGATTTGCAAAACTTCATGGAAGAACTAGGCAAATTAAAGACATGGGATGTTGTAGCTGCATATTTCGAAGTATGACACTAAGTTATGATGTATATTAGTATTCAAAAAACAAACTTCTTTCCTATTGCTAGCAACAACCAGGGTGAAACAAAGCTTTCCTGTTTCACCCTTAAAATACTTCTAGTGTTACTCACAAAAATGCAAACTTATTAAAAAATATTACATGCATAGTATGACGATTTCTAAATAATTGTACTCACAAGACATGAACAGCTCTAATGAGGAATTTGTGCAAATTAGTTTTCAGATTTCTCTGACAGAAACAAAACACCAAAGACTCCTTATGGCAGAAAAAAATGGTTTTAAAAGGAAAAAGTTGATGTAATTTAGAAAATACCAGAAAGAACCAGACATCTTTATTCAATATTCTAATAATTTATACTGCATTTAATAACATGGAACTTACTTAAACATGATCTTTTCCCAGCTGTGCTTGCACCTCCTGAACACAAATTTCCTCCTCGGTGGACCAGCTCAAGTTCCAAGTTTGTTCTGTAAGAAAAACATAAAAGTATTGAATGGAACATTATTCAAGCTTCTACAGACACAAATGAATCATGACAAACTCCCAGCATACACTAAATAATACTGTGAACTAATCTTCAGTGTGAAATACTGCCAAAATACAGCTCAGAAAAAACAAATGTTATTGAGATATTGTCATATATGATTTTATATTATATATTAACACAGCATTATAATGAGTTGTGAGAGAAGAATTCAAAATTGTTAATTCTGTGGCTTTCTTCTGTATGCACATACAGCACAATAAGGGAATTTATGTTCAAATCTGGAAAGACAATATACAGATTGGCTAACTTTCAGTCAATCATATGCATCTAAAAAGTGTTCTCTCCATTGGCAGAGCTTTTGTTTCACTTCAGACAATCAGAGAGTACAATAGATATGGCATCAACTAAATATGAATACAGTCTAAATTATAATTAAAGCACTGCCCTTTACAGATAAGTTAGTTAATAAAAGCCTTGGAGGTTAATTCTGAATGAAATGCTATTCACTGCAGCTCATTAGTATGAACCAGTAGTTGTGTCACTGAATCTCTGCATGCCACACTGATGCTTTTTTTTCTCAGTATCACTGTAATCTGATACTTAGGCACCAATTGTTTAAGCCAAATTTGATGATTTTATTTAATCTTGGAATTGAATGTTTCACTGCTGCATTATCTTTTACTGTCAAGATTTGGAGCAAACAATTTATGTTATATTCTCTGAAAGCCTGTTTTAGTAACTCAACATACATTTTAAAAATTAGAATAAAGGAATATAATTCTATTATTCTGAAGTGTTGTTTTGCTAATTCAATCCAAACTGCAAATCTCATTCTAAACATAATTTGTCCTTTAATGAAAAATGAAACTATTTTAGGTTTGATATAATGTGATTGAATCCATATTAAAATCTATTCTAGAATTTTAGGCACATAACATATCCAANTCAGCTTCATCAACTTGAAAGAATAATACAATTTGATATGCAGTGTTTGTTAAGATATTTTCCTATGTTTTTAAAATAGCAACATTTCTCAGTATTCCTATCCCTAAGTTTTCAGCTTATGCCATCCATTTCTGAAGGAATGCTTTAATCCTCTCTACTCAGAAAAGGCAATTTAACATTGATAATGTGCCTGCTCAGAGCTCCATCTGGTT
>VYZP01030214.1:0-37572 GCA_013400635.1 Hypocryptadius cinnamomeus
AAAAAAAAGAAAAAAAGAAAAAGGCAAATTAAAAAAATGCACAAATCAATGGCCCTTTATATTCAGTTTATCTGTCACTTCCAATTCAAGTAACTGCATTTACAAAACAAAGAAAGGATGAATATTCTGGCCACTGCTTACATTCACATGCAAAGACACTTAAAATCCACATGGCTTTCCTGATGCTGGGGGGGGGAACCTGTACAGCTCACAGCTCTTTATCTGCTGATTGCTACTGGAATGCAACCATACTTGTTTGTAATCAGTAGGGGCTTGTTTTTCTGCAACATTCTGGACTTTATTCTTATTTATCCAAGATCAGGATGAAAGTGATAATAAGAACTAACACACTCAGATCACCATCTTCCCTGTCCTGTTATCTTAACCCAAATCGTTCTTGACACTATGTGCAGACAAGCCTTTCATTTTACGCCAATGATGAGTTTTTGGGAACATGAACTGTTAAATAACAAGATTACACAATTTCTAAACAGGAATATTAAAAAAAATTTCTGTAGAAAGAAGGAGTCAGGGTGCAGCAATATCCCATATCCCTCAGAGCCTGTTTCATGCCAGACTGTGCCTAACTTACCGCACATTTTTCCACCTTCCCAGCATTATTAGCCCACTTGACCAAGGCTAACAAACGAACAAACAGCTGACGAGTGCGACTGGCAAACTGCACTATCTCTATTTTTCTGGAAAAAAAAAAAAGGCACATTAAGCCACTGTTCAGATATATAATAAAGCTGTAATTTAACTGTGCGACAATTAAAAAAAAAGAGCTGTAATGATAACTTTTAATTGTGTTAATGCAGGCATCAGTAATATGTGGCTTGTTTGACTAAGAGCGTAGGGGGAAAAAAGTCTCTGTTGTGTATACCTAACAACATACAAATAATGACTGTCTGGTTAAACAAAAGGCATATTCATAGGAATTAATCACTGACTGTAAGAGAAACAATTCCACAGTGAGCTCAACTAAATTATCTTTACACCTTTTATAGGATTTCCCCAAGGCTTAACATTAAGTTTAAAGTAGGCAACATACCCAAGGACTACAGGACCTGACAGTAACAATACACTTATATTCACTATAAACAGATAAATAAATAAATAAGATACTAAACAAAACATAATTCTAGCATTTTTACAATGTCTTTACACAGTATGCTACAATATGGAAACCCCATCCTTTAACTTTGCTTTCCATTCCTGCCTTGCAAAGAAATTAAGGTAAGAACTTACTGACTCTCAACATTCCTCCCACCATTTTTGTACAAGACAGTCAAAATGAAGGAGTATATGTCTGCATGTCTTCAGAGCTACTTTTTGTAAAAGAGAATGCAATAGGGGCACATGCAGATTTTCATGCTTTATTACAGATCTACATTGCAAATGCATCAGATGAGACACAGAGATCTACTGTGTAGATCTGTAATACCACACACTCTGAAAACCTCTTCCTCAACAGTTTATAGAGGTTTTCCTCCCCTTCTATGTGTTCAATTTACTAATTTCACCTGGTTTTCTACTTAGTTAGGAAAAAAACCCCAAACCTAAGCTGTTTTCCTGATATAGTTTTCTGAAGTAACAGAAGCATTTGGACAAAAAGAACATTAATTAGTGCATAAGATGTTGGCCTCTACCAAACAGAAGCTGCATCTCCTTCTGATCCCAATCTGTAAAACACAAACTCATAACACAAAAAGAGCCTGATTCTGCTGAGAGGGCTGGCTGTAATGAGGTTAACTCTTCTGTGCAAGCATTATCTGCTTGTCGCAGATGAACATGTAAGGCCAGAAGCACAACTAATACCATCTGGTCCTGTTTCTTCCATTACATACTGTGAACCTCATCCAAGAACTTGGGCATTAAGCCAGTAATGTCTCTGTGTTCTAGAGCACGTTTTGGAATGGCATTCAGCCTGATATTAAGATTTCAAGTGGTGGACAAGCTGCTGTACATACACAGTGCTCTAAGAGTAACCACACTATGAAAACAAGATGTTGAGAATTTTGAAAGATTCAGGAAAATTTTATGAGATCTGAAAGATGACTACAGTGAGACTTTAGAAAGCCAGCAATCTAATCTCTCAGACCAACTCCACATAGAAGTTGCTAAAATCCAGTAGTTATGTCAAATATCTATGGTGAAAGCAGCAAGATAGCAGGAAAAATTCAAATTGATGTTCTGTGACTGAAAACAAATTAAAATAAACAGCTCCCAAAAAGCACAATGATTTAATAATGAAAATGATTGACAAATCTAGACAGAGTATTCTGATAACTGTTCCATTAATACCACTTAAATTAAGTTGGAGAAGACTTGTTACTTGATTTGACAGAACCCTGCTTCCAGAACCACCTCCATCATCCCTGAATGACAACTGCATTGGGAATCTACTTCTCTAATAAAACATAAAGGCCTTCAAATTTGCTACATTGCCTTTCACTATAGGTACATGACCTCATGCTGGGCTACACAAAAAATATTCAAGGAAGATGAAACTTCAGGAAAGAAGAACAAGAAACAAAAATTTAAAATCTTTCTAACAACCATGTTGCTCAGTGAATTTTTTACCCTTGGTCACTGCTAAATTTGGATCTTGGGTTTAAGATCCTTCAGACTAATGTCTGAGTCTGGGGAATAAAGCATTAGCTACAGTAGAATTAAACCAAGTTAAGGACCACTTAAGCAAGCTTGACATAAAAAAGTCCATTGGAGTAGATGGATTGCATCCAAGGATTCTGAGGGAGCTGATCCATGCCACTGTAAAGATGTTCTCTATCATTTTCAAAACCCACAGTGATCAAAGGTCTTGATGACAGCAAAAAGGCACACACCATGTCCTTCTTCAAGAGGGCAAAGGAGGATCATGGGACCCATAAATCACTTGGCCTAAGTTCAGTTAAGAAAAAATTTCATAGGACAAATCTTTCTATAAGCTATGTCCTGATAAACACCAAGCATGAAATTAACATGGAAACAATTATCAGAAATTTGCCAAGGGCAAACCACCCCTGATCAACAAACTGCCTTCTACAGGATGAACTGCTCTGTGATCAAGGGCAGATCAGAAGATAGATTTACATTTGCAGAAAATATGTGGAATACAAGGATGGGCTGGGGAAGCTGAATTTGCTCCTGCTTAGAAAGAAAAGGCTGCAGCAAGATTCTACTGACAACATCTTCAAGTATCTAAAGGGGTATTGCAGGGAAGATGGAACCAGACACTTTTCAGAAGTGCAAAAGGCCAAGGTACAACAGCTACAAACTAAACCAGTGAAAAACTAGATGTGAGGAAAACAAACAAACACAGTGATGTGGTCAAAGACTGAAGTAGGTCACCAGAAAAAGATAACAATACTGGGCAAAACTCAGTCTCCATCACCAAGAAGAAAGCCCCTGGATTTCCCCCACAACTCAGCACTAATAATTTTCCACCACAGTACTAATGGTTTTTTTATCTAACCACTTTCATGCAAGAGTTATTTATTCCTACAATTGATAACTAATAAATGACCCTGAAAAAAAAGCACTATATTATACCATGATGCATAATTTCTCATCAGCTTTTCTTATCCCAGCATCTTTTAAATAGGCATTGTAGTAAAGAATTTATATTTTATGTGAACTTAATTAGAGGATAACACCGTCACATCTTCACCAAAGTATATGTGCCATGTGACCAGACTGTAGCTCCAAGAAACAGAGCTTGAAGCCCAACTAGAGAATCCATCAGAGTCTCAAAGTTAGAGAAAATATGGATGATTAAGTCACATTCTTACAGATGAGCTCCTCCAAGAGCTGGAAATCCATTTCACCAAGAGGAGTTCTAAGTCAAAGCTAACAAGGATGTGAACATTTAATTTCAAGACAATTTCAGTTGTAGGACATTTTTTGTACATTGAAGGCTGTCTTATTTTCTTTTCTCTAATCTATTAGTATTGAAGCTGTTGCCCACACCCTTTGTTGTTGCCCAACAAAGTAGAATCCATTTTTACCTAGAAATGCTAAATACCTAGATGGGAAAAGCCTGTCCATGAGTACAAGAGAGCTCTGGACCCAGGTCACAAGTAATTTCTTCAGTAAATACTGTGATAATTAAAAACCCAAACTAAACTAAATCAAAACCCACACTGTTTCTCTTAATAAAACACCATGCAGAGTGAAGATGGGTACAAGTAGTCATTCCAGGTTATGATTCCAAGAAAATGGGATTAATTCCACATGTTATGAGAGTTTTGGAAGCTTTGAGATAACATTTAATGATCACCCTGGTACACAGAATTTTTTATTAAGATTCTTAGAAATATCATAGCTCCTATATCTCTCTAAAGAAATTTAAGTCAATTAATATGTGAAATAAAGGGAACAATATTCTGACAAGTTTGATAACATTTATTAAGAGAAACAGAAAAGTAAATGGATTTTTTTCATCTCAGCAGGATGCTGTTCTGGTCTCTTATATTTGCTCTCTAATAATTTTCACACTTCAAAACCACACAGAACAGGAGCAGAAAACAGTGCTCATGATAAGAAAGACCAGGTAACATGGAAAAATGCAGAAAAGAGGTTTTTACCTTGTTGTCATTGTTGAACTGTTTCTTCTGAACAAAATATTTCCTTATTACACTAACTAGAATCTATTTAAATTCTCCAGTTCCCTTTCACATCAGCTTTACTGTCAATTCATTGCTTCAAGATTCATGAAGAGAAAAACACCCTTAACAGTTCACCTACTATAACAGCAACAAAAAAAAACCCCCAAAACTATAAACCCAAACACCAACAAAACCCAATACTGTCAGGATGCTGAGAAAAATCTTGAAACTATGTAGGCACAGCAAGACAGACAAAGCTCATTTTCTTGCATAAAATCTAAAATTATGTGAAAAATATTTCATTTAAACAACAGTATATTTAACATTAGCATCCTAAACAAGTTCTATATTTTAACATGTATTACAGATTCTCTTATCATAACTCACCTTTCCATATCAGTCTTTCTTGGTAATCTGTATGAAAGAGGGGGGAAAAAAGAAGATGTATTATATATCATTCTATTGCATTCCAGACAACCAGAAATTTTGTTAGATGCCTTCAGTTACAGCAACTTCTACACAACTAGAAAGTATATTAAAAATAGCACCATGGGTCACCTGTCACTAAAAACCTGCAACTCCTCAAATTAACAGAAAAGTTTGATGAAGGCTGCTGAAATTAATCACTCTACACGCACCATAAACACACAGGAAGGACTTATTGACTGATATTTTGGAAGTTTTTTCAAAGCAAACTAAAACTCTAAAATTCCTTGTCCTTTCCAGAGTTTGAACAGTCTTTCACTCACGTCAGGCAAACTTCTGTTTGCACCCTTACCAGACATGGTACTGTACAAGAGCTATACCTATCTTTTCCCATTTGTTCTGTATGTCACTTCTTGAAACACACATCTTCCCCACAAGAACCTCTAAGGTTAAACAAAGTAAGATGGAAACAGGTTTATTCAGAGTCCAAATGCTTTCAGGAAAGTTTTTCTTGGCCTAAAAACTTCCCTTTGTTTTGCCACTTCAACCACAACAACATCAGCACAGCAAATCATTACGTAAATGTAAATAACTTATTTCCCAAAAATAATCAAATGGTATTTTAAAAACTACAGAGGTAAGTCAAGGATTGCAGCATCTGAAAATATCCCAGTTTCAGACATTCTAGTTTCACGTATTTTGATATCAGTACCAGCATTCCACTTGGGGTTCTTTGGCAGTAACTTGGGGGCAAACTTAAGTATTTAAGCAGGCAATCTGCAGCTGCTCTCAGTAATCACAGTCATTTTCTCTGTTTATGACAGATCACTCTGCAGCTTGCGCTGTGCCCCTGGACACAGCCTGATGCAGAGACCAACCTGACACAGCCTGATGCAGAGACCAACCTGCCTGCACAGGCATCTGCCCGGGTGGGAGGATGGACAAGGGTATTTATGAGAGCAGGACAACGGGGGAATGGGTTCAAAAGGAAAAAGAGTAAGTTTAGATTAGATATCACAAAAAAATTCTTCCTTGTTGGGCTGGTGAGGCACTGGCACAGGCTGCCCGGAGAAGCTGTGGGTGCCCCATCCCTGGCAGTGTTCAGGGCCAGGCTGGATGGGACCCTGAGCAACCTGGGCTAGGGGAAGGCGTCCCTGCCCATGGCAGGGAGTTGGAACAAGATGATCTTTATGGTCCCTTCAAAACCAAACCATTTTATGAATGGGAAATCGCGACCACCTCCCCCCACTCCAGCCCCGGATGAGCTCAGGGACAGATCCCTGGCGAGGCCTCCGCATCCTCCCGGGATGCTGCGAGGCGGCACGGCCAGCCGGGCACGGAGAGATCCGCGGCACTCACAGGTCGGCCAGCACGGTGAGCTCGGCGTAGGTGCGGTGCAGGAGGAACTCGATGAGGGTGCTGAGGCGGTAGCCGGGGCTGGCGGCGGCTGTCACGGCGCCGGGGGCCGGCGGGGCCGGGGCTGACGCGGGGCCGGCCGGCACCAGCTGGGCGCTCTCCAGCNAGAAATTCTTCCTCATGTTCAGGTGGAACTTCTGGGCATCAATCTGCCTGTTGCCTCTTGTTCCACTGCCCCACGGAGCAGAGCCTGGTCCAGCCCTGCCCCTCCCTGCAGACACTGACAGACAGGGATGAGGGCCCCTCTCTGCCCTCTCTTCTCGAGGCTGGACAGGCCCAGCTCCCTCAGGCTGTCCCCAGTGAGATGCTCCAGTCCCTCCATCATCTTTGTCACCCTCCACTGGATCAGCTCCAGGAGCTCCATGTCTCTCCTGTGCTGAGGAGCCCAGAGCTGGACACAGCACTCCAGGTGATCCTCACAGGGCTCAGCAGAGGGGCAGGATCCCCTCCCTGCCCTCACATCTGCTGATGTTACTGAAATCCAGGGCGAAGGAGAACCAGATTATAGACTTGGTGCCTCAAAAGTGCCTTTGATGCAGCTCTTGGGGCTGTCAAGGACCAGTGGGCTCTGCTGGACACCAGGCTGGCCAGTCCCTTCCCGATGACCCAGGAGGTGCAGGGCATTCGTGAGGGGTATCCAGATGAGAAGCACTAGTGGAACATCATCCTTTGAGGTCATTGTTAAAGAGAGAAAAGGGAGCCATGAGCAGCAGAGCATCCAGTGGGATTCAGGGATAAACACAAAGGATTGGGAGCTTTTTCATATTTCTGTCTTACAGATCAACTGGCACTGCTGAAGGGAGGGAGAGGGGAGGTCTGTAAACAGCTGAAGATTGATGTGTTGTGTACTGGTTACCAAAGGGCACTGTGTAAGGAAACTATAAATCCTGGGTGTTTTGTGTCATGATTCAGTCAAGTGTTAAATCATAAATTCTTGCCTTATGATTACAAAGAAATCCCTGAAATAAACATAATAAATGCCCAAACTCCTCCAAGTTTAATAAAAAGAAGGAGAGGTCCTGTTTGTTTTGTTTAAAGTGCAGACTTTGAAAAACCTCTCCTCTTACACATATCTTTCCAGGAAAGTTAAATATTAAAGGGAACATTTTTCAACCTGAGAAGTGTGTAATCAGTTTAATAATAATAACAATAGCAATAACCCATCCAGGTAGGAAGGGCAGTATTGCTGCAGCTGTGAGCCATGCAAGGTTTGTGGGCTGCTTCAGTCACAGTAAGATGAACCTTTGAGCTGGGGCTGGATGATGGTTGTTGGCTGGGAATTTTTTACTCCTGAAATCACTAAAATGTATTTATACCTAACCTTTGTTGTTTGTTTGGTTTTGGTTTTTTTTTTTTTTTGAATGTGGGGTTTTTTATTGTGGTGGTTTTTTTTTTTTGGTTGTTTTTTTTTATTAGTTGAGAGGGTTTTTTCAATACAGATGAAAGAAATACTTGTTCTGTTTATATAAATTAATCTCTAAAGGATCTATAAAGGATAGAATGATAAATACTCTCTGGATGATATTGTGATATAAGTTATTGGCTTAATGTATTTTAAGTTCTTGTCTGCCCATTTCAAAGATTTTTTTCAAACGTATGATTTTTTTTTTCACTCTAAATGCATAAATAAATGCAATGTATTCATTTTATGGCCAACTGGCTGCACTAATGAAGAAAATACTGACTTACATGCACAGGAATCTGATTAGGCTCTTTATAAGAACTATAACTTAGAAATACAGGATTTTTAATTGTTTTCCCCCCTTATTTCCATCTCTTCTCTTCCAATTTAGTCTGTAATAAAGTTCCCATTGATTTCAGTGGCACAAGCTCAGACTTTGTTGATGAAAAATCAGGTGGGAAATTCTGATGCAGTTTAATTTTGCTGCTGTTAGAATTCTTCCTCAGAAGAGCTCTGGTCTTGGTGAAGTTTTCAGCATTGGTTGGGGAGTGGATGTCCTCAGTGTGTCTGCCTTGCTCCTCTCCTCTTGGAGAGAAGTTAGTCAGTGCTGTGGCACATATTGTGCTGAGCTCTCCTTTCACATGGCTGCATAGGAGAGAAGCTCTTGATTCTGTTTTCAAAGGAAGGAGGAACAGCTACAGAGAAATTTCAGAAGGTCAAGGCTTATAGTTTTGTGCCCACAGCAATTGTGCTGTTGGGAGACTTGGCAAGATCAGTTGTTTTAACTGATGGAGATGAGCATTAGGAGTTCAAAAACAATTGACTGGCATACATAATAGTAGTGAAAAAGAAATATACACATTTCCTGCTTCTTGTTGCCTTTCTGAGGTTGGCAGTGCTACCATTCTTTGACACAAATACTTCAAGGAAGGATGAGCATTGTGCCTAAATTCAAAACTTCAGTTTGAAGGAACTGCAAGTAAGTTCCAGAAATCTGTTGGGGTGGAAAAAGTAAAACTACATGAGGGAGAAAGCTGGGCCAGTGAGGTTGCTGGAAAGAGCAGCAAGAGTTCTGGGGTAGAGAGGGCTCCTTGCAAAAGCTACTGTATTTTCATTTGTGTTTATTCTCTTCATTCAGCAGATTCCAACTTCTGCCATTTAAACCTGGTGACAAATTTTCTCATAGCAGTGGGAAGAGAACAGGCCTGGTAAGTCTCACACAAGCATTGTCTCTGACCTCAGGCTTTCCTGCAGACAGACAGCCCCTCACACAGACACTCAGAGTGGCACTGGGTCCTGCTGAGTGACCTGATGTGCAGGCTTGGCTGGCCCATACACACAGTCATAGAATGGCTTGGGTTGGAAGGGACCTTAAGGATCATCTTGTTCCAATCCCCCTGCCATGGACAGGGACACCTTTCATTAGAGCATGTTGCTCAGAACTCCATCCAGCCTGGTTTTGAACACTTCCAGGGATGGGGCATCCACAACTTCTCTGTGCCAGGGCCTCACACCCTCATGATAAAGCAGCCATCTTGATGAGCAGCTCTGCCTGGCTCATCTTGCCATGGAGCATGGACAGGGCCTGAGAGCCACAGGGGAGGGAGGGGATTCCCTGGCAGGAGGATGTGGTAGGGACACAGGGGATGAGGGTGATGGCTCAGCATTGCAGCCAATCTCTGGGTGAGCCTGGCCAGCTCCTGCTGTGTGCAGTGTGTGCCCCACTGTGTGACATGAGGGTAGAGAAGGGTCTGGAGGGGAAGCTGTACGAGGAGCAGCTGAGGGCACTTGGTCTGTTCAGCCTGGAGGAGACTGAGGGGAGACCTCACTGCAGTTACAGCTTCCTTGTGAGGGGGAGATGCAGTACAGATCTCTTCTCTCTCATGACCAGAGACAGGACTCAAGGAAGTGGCCTGAAGTTGTGTCAGGGGAGGTTAAGGCTGGGTATTAGAAAAAGGTTCTTCCCCCAGAGGGTGTTTGGGCACTGNGAGCATGTTGCTCAGAACTCCATCCAGCCTGGTTTTGAACACTTCCAGGGATGGGGCATCCACAACTTCTCTGTGCCAGGGCCTCACACCCTCATGATAAAGCAGCCATCTTGATGAGCAGCTCTGCCTGGCTCATCTTGCCATGGAGCATGGACAGGGCCTGAGAGCCACAGGGGAGGGAGGGGATTCCCTGGCAGGAGGATGTGGTAGGGACACAGGGGATGAGGGTGATGGCTCAGCATTGCAGCCAATCTCTGGGTGAGCCTGGCCAGCTCCTGCTGTGTGCAGTGTGTGCCCCACTGTGTGACATGAGGGTAGAGAAGGGTCTGGAGGGGAAGCTGTACGAGGAGCAGCTGAGGGCACTTGGTCTGTTCAGCCTGGAGGAGACTGAGGGGAGACCTCACTGCAGTTACAGCTTCCTTGTGAGGGGGAGATGCAGTACAGATCTCTTCTCTCTCATGACCAGAGACAGGACTCAAGGAAGTGGCCTGAAGTTGTGTCAGGGGAGGTTAAGGCTGGGTATTAGAAAAAGGTTCTTCCCCCAGAGGGTGTTTGGGCACTGGAACAGGCTCCCCAGGGCAGTGGTCACAGCACCAAGTCTGACAGAGCTTGAGAAGTGTATGGACAATGCTCTCAGGCACGTGGTGTGACTCCTGGGGTGTCCTGTGCTGGACCAGGAGTTGGACTTGATGATCCTGATGGGTCTCTTCCTACTCAGCATATTCTATGATTCCACATTTCTAGTCACTGCACCCCTCTGTACGTAAAAAGCTCTACTAGGGCGCCCAGAAGCCTGACTTCAGGTAGGGGTTTGTTGGTTGATCAGAACCTGTTGCTATTAACTGTGGAGCTGACAGGGTTATAGAGCTAATGGGAAGGACAGCAGATGACTTTCTATTTCCAGGGAAGTTAAACATTTACTGTTCTTGGAGCCCTGGGGCGAATGTTCAGTGTGAGGGAGCCCAGACCATATCTTGCTCTACAAGGCAGGCTCTGAGCTGTCCTGTGTTTGTGTGGCTTAGAGCGTGGGCATTCCATTTCTCTGTCAGGCTTTTAAATCAGAGAAATGTTCAATCACACAGGCACCTCCTGGACTTGACATTTAAGTATTTTTTTAAATACTAAAAAATAATACCACACAAATACAGTGCAAAGATTTCTCGTTAATCATTTAATTCATGCAGTGTTGCAATGTTCAGCAATGTTATATCCAAATGCCCATATAAATTATGAGTAATAAGAGTTTCATATCTTTCATTCTTTTCAGAAGACATGAGAGAATCAGATATAGTGTGGGAGAGCTCCCACATATAGTATCAGTAATTGCAGTGCTACATATTATAAACTTACAGAGCTTACAATTCAATAAAAGTTAAGGTATATATTTAAATTCTAATGAGATTTCATGTTTCACTATTAGATCAAACATGTACCAATACTGAAAAAAGATTAGACTTTTCCATTATAACACTTGCATGAATGTAAGACCTTTTCTATAACGTTATGCTGAAAGTCCAGTAGAAAAATACATGACCTTTTAATCACAAATGATTTTATGTCCTGTATCTTTATTAACTGTTATTTTTTAAAATTAAAAGTACTTGTAAAATTAATTAATTTGTTGACAGTCCAGTACTTCAAGCCACAAATCACTGTTTTATGATTTGTACAGGGCTTAGTGCACCAAAAATAAAGCATTCTTTGCAAAATTGTGTGTGTGTTAAAGGAAGGGGGTTTGTAGCTGGATGCTCTACTTTTTTTCTGTTTATTAAAAGGGTCACAAATGGAACCAATTAAAAAAAGAAAAAGCCTCCAACTTAAAAGCTTTAAAATTATAATTTTAAGTCTCTTTTTTGATCTGCTTTGTCTGTGGGATTAAGTGTGACAACTATTTTTTTGAATGATAGGAGACCTGTGGTAACAGATTGAGAGTTCTCCATCAGTCACTCTGGTTAGTGAGACAGAGAATCTCTTGTGTGGTGCATAGTAAAGTACACCCCAGTTCTAATTATGTGTTGTGAACAACTTAAGAAAAGCAACATTCTCCAAGTCATAAAATAGAATCTTTGATTTTACTTGAATTTACAAAAGTCCCCTTTCTTATATAAGGCAAAATGGATGATTTTTTTAATACTCAACATAGCTGTATTACTCTGAGCTTCTTTTGGGGCTTCTTTACTAACAATGTTGATATCCAGTATAAATTTTAAATTGATTTATTTCTGTCAGACTGGAACTAAAGCCAGCTAAAGACCTTGCTATCCTCAAAAGACTGTATTTTCATTATTGCAATTAAGTTAATTACAACTCAATTTACTATTTTAATCATAGAAGATGCATTTTTTTATGTGCATAAAAAAATGTTTTGTTCACAAGTAATTCTGAAATGGGAGCAAAACAGTGACATCCTTTCTGAGCCCCACATCTTTGAAAAGCTAACAAAGGAGAAAGAGCCCCTGATCTGGCAATCTGGCACAAGGGGGTAAAGTGATGAATTGCACTGTTCAGTCATGGACTTGAACAATTTGACAATACCTTCCAAACCCTGTGATTTCTCCCCGTCTAACCATCCCTGGGTGTTACTCAGTATTTGAAAAAGATACATGTGTGCTGAAAAAATACAAAGTGAGCCCTTATTTCAACATGAAAGCACTTTGAGGCAGAAAGAATTTATCTGTGCAAACACCTAAAAGAGATGGAGAGAATGTCAGGGAAGTAGATGTGATTAGTCATACCCAGTGGGAGAAGGCCTGCAGCTGTGAAGAATTCTGTCCTGACCTTAGCAGTAGACAGCTCGATTGTGTTTAACTGCTGCTGCCTAATACATTCAGACAGTGCAAACTCTCACGCTCCTCTAAAGACAAAGGTGGGTACCAGAACATACTTAATTGCAAATTCTTTGTAGATCTCAGCTGTGCTCAGATGAGGTTTGAATGCTGACCCTCTCTCTCAGAAATAAGGACATGCAGAATTGTGTCTGAACATGCTCAGACTTTGGATGTGAAGGAAGTTTCTGGGCTAAGATGCTATCCAAGAAACTTCCCTCTTGCACAGCTTCTAGATTGAGATTTTTTTTTCCCCAGAAGGGATAAACTAGCATTTTTTGTAGCAGTTAGAATCTTATCTAAGCACTGCCTGTGTCACAAAGCTCCAAGATGCCAGCTCTGACAACGGGGAATGCCAGAACAGGTTTGGCTCCAGACTGAAGAGCTGATTACGTGTTTAACTGTGACTGCAAACTTGGTTGACTTAGTGAACTCCAGAAACTATTCACTGTCCCTTAAAATTGAAGAGTACTGTAAAAAGGCAAAGCCGTATCTGTAGCAGTGCAGGGATACTGGTCCTCTAGTGGATTAGAAGGTATTTTGCTAATGGGCAAGAGGTGCAGGTTGCTCAGATGCTGTAGGGGCTTCCATGCAGGCAGCAATTTTCGCCAGTGCCAGTTTTGGAAGATCAGAAATTGTAGGTTGAGGGTGGAATCGCCTCTCTTCAAGGATTGTAGTCCACCTGGAAGCAGCAACTTTTTACACCTAACCAGATACGGTCTGTTGTGGCAGAGGGACAGGAAATTCTTTGCGTGGGGCCAGGCAGCACCTGGCTGAGAGTTGTTCAGACATTTGTGTGGAGCACAGACCACATCCTGAGAACTGCATGTAGCCCACAGTTCATGCTGCTTACAGTTAAGCATGGAAGATTCCCTGCCCTACTGATTGCAGAAGTAATTAATAGCCTGTGGCTAGTTGCAGTGCTGTGCAAAATGCTAAAAATTGTTACCTTTCTGCACAGCTGTAAAATGCAGAAGACACAGTAGACTCTCAGTAAATCCTAGCAATGTTTTATTTTCAGCTGGGAGAATGTAGCCCCTTCTATCTTTTGTTTGGTTGGTTTATAGGAAATTATTTGATCCTGAAAGTGGGCACTTTTTGTGAAAATGTGCTTTCACCAGAAAGCACAGCACTGCCAATGGCGCTGTAGTGCAAACAAAATAAATTGTGTGGGGAAATGACTGCGCTTCACCTCAGAACGTCACTTACTGGAACTGATTCCTTCAGGCCTGAGAGCAAGATTGGAAAGAAGAGCAACAACAGAGCAATATCTCTTCCTCTAGTGCCTACAGACCCAGACTTCCCAGAGTATGACAGCTCAAAGGAAGACTGAGAGAGAAGAAAAAACAATTCTGTCTTTCTGCAATGCATTTAGGACAAGCAAAAGCACATTCACAGCTAATTTTAAGCAGCCTTCAGAATGCAACACCTTATTAACTCATTTGTACCTAATCCTTGCATTCTGGTATTTTTAGAAGGCATCATGCAATTCAGCAGTAGTTTCAGCCCTTGTCTCCTTTGTAATAGATGACACCACTCTATTTCTCATTTTAATTAAGAATTAGCTTTCTGACAATAAGCCTTGCTCACATAACACATGCTGATTTAACTAAATGAGTTTAGAAATTATGTTAGATACACATGGACATTCTTCTTTCCCCCCCCTCTAATTTGGCTTAAGAGAGACCTAAGACTAGTCTAGGTGGAACTGGTTAAGACCTGCCTCCACCACTTGCCTGTCTCATCCTCTGCAGCAGGAGAAGAGTTTGGTCTAATTTCCTACCTGAAACTGTAGGATGGTAAAGTCACCTCCATAGACTAAGAGTGATTTTCTTGGCCAGCTTTGTAGTGCAACAACTCCCACCAGTACTGGACTGCAGCAATTTGAGTGCATGGATTTTGAGTCTTTTGAAGACAGTGCCTCTTCCTTTGGTGGCTTATTATTTTTTGATTGTGTGGGAACTCAGGGTACAGCTGTATCAAGTGTAAACAGTGCTATTTTGTCTGTGCCTGGTTTTATCCTGATCCAGTATCTCCCAGCCAGGAGGCTTAGGTTAGCTCTGGGCTGCCTCTAATGAGCTGCAAATGAAAACAAAGTCCTCTAGCCCGTGGTTTCTCTCTGTTATGTGTTATCTAATCAGGGCTCTCTGGAACAGGACTTTGGAAACCTGTTCCCTGCACAAGCATATGAACTAGACTTATCAGTATTGTGTGTTAAGGCTGCTCTGGAGCAGAGAGAAATATAGAGCGGTCTTTTTGATGATTTTTTTTTTCATAAATGTGTAATATGTTTTCTTACAAAGACAGACATAAAAAAATCCTCCTTCTCTTTAGCATCTTGTAGAGCCCTACTCAGAGGTACAGTACATAAAATACCAGTACATCAAGAGGTAAGAACTGAACATTTTCTGGAATAAAACAAGGAATGAAAACTAAAACCAATTCCTGTTCCTTTGACTTGCTAGAATGTTGATAAAAACCTAACATTGCTAGGGATGGGTTTGTGTACATGGAAAAGCTGCTGAAAATCAGTGAAATATGTACTTAAAAGCTGATTATTCTGCACCTTTCCCTGGATAAATCCTTTAATACTGTAGAAACAGTGTCCTTCTGCAGTGTAGGTTAATCTGTTTCTAATAGGTAAAAAGAGACCACGTAGTTCTGTAGTGCAAAATGTCTGCTGCCAGAATAGCTGGTCAGAGCCTTTTCTCCATGCAAAGGTCTATCTTAATTGCAGTTAATCCAGTCAGAAAAGAGCAACAAATCTCTGTGCACAAGAGGTATTTATCAGTCTAAAATGTGACAGGAAAACAATGAAGACTTCCCCAGAGAGTGCTGAGTCTGAGCTCTTATCTGGAGCTGTCCCTTCATTTCACCCCAAAGTTTCCCTGGTGAAGAGGTTCCCGACTTAGGTTTGTATCATACCACCTCCATGTTTGTAACATTACATTGCATGAGGAAATTGTGTCCAGGCCTTCACTGTGCTGGCAAATTGTATCCCCACATCTTGGAGAGGGGTGAGAAAGGACAAGTGAAGGACAGGGCAGGTGTTTGTCAGCTCTGGGTGTTTTACCTGGGAGGACTCGGGCTCTTACCATGCTCTGCTGCATCCAGCCTGGCTGCCCGAAGGGGCAGAGGTGACAGGAGCCCCTGTGCACACACACAGGCACTGCAGGTGTCCATCTGTGTTCACAGCACAGAGCAGCAGGCAAGGATCAACCTGGCCAGGGCATTAATCTCTCCTGTGATAAGAGCCATAAATCACAATATTCAGGACATGCAGGAGAAGTGGCAAAGAGCACTGAAGATGGGGGATGTCATCCTCCCTGCCCACCCTGAAGTAGAAAAGCCTGTCTTGTAGCCCACAACAATTTCACCCCCTAGTCTGTTTAATCCTTCCTGTCAGAGCACTGTTTCATTTTCAAACACAAAAACTTTCAAACTATCTTGAAATAATAATTAATTCCCCTAATCAGAGCAACCTGCAAATGGTGTTTCTCCCATCTGCCTCCAGTATCTCAGTATTTCAGAAGGCTTTCCCTACTCTCCTAATTTTTTAAGGACTCACCTGAGCCCTTTGTCTCAATGACTGATAATCTTCTACAACCTAAAAATAACTGTTCCTAAAATGGGTCTGTCTCTGAACAGATGTGGTTTCCTTAGTGTGGGTGATGTTGCAACAGGAAACCAACTTGCTACAGAACCAGAGCCACTATTTACACTAGTCCTGAGCCATGGGTAGAAACCTGTCACAAATTTTAACTCAGAAAAACAAATGTTAGTCATAGGAAAAAGGGAGAAAGTTAGAGAAATGAAGGAACTGCAGGAAGCCAGACTAGTTTTAAATTGAGGCAGGAGAAATGCAATCCATAACTTGTCATGACTGATGGGGATGAAAGCTAACTAGGATACCGGTTAGACCACTGGAGGACTCTGATTCAAGGAGTCTTACAAAAAGACTCCTTAAAAAAAGACTTACAGACTATTGCCAGGGCAGGCACCCACCACTTTAATGTCTGTAGTTCAGACTGGATTTGTCTGCATGTGTTCTGAATGTAACAAGTGATAATGAAGATAGGAAATGAAAATATTTCTCCTCAACCCATGAAGAGAGGCTGAGAGCCTTGTTGAAATAAAAGATCTTCTGCAGATTTTGCAATCAGAATAGAGACTACATTTTCAGGGCCTTGAAGGTCTCCACGTGGTATTTAACCCTTTGATGCACATTCTGCTTTGTGCATTCATCACAGCCTGAGCAGGAAAGTCTGGGGCAGAGCACATAATTTCTTACACCATGGGAGAAGCAGAAGTGACAAAAGCATTTCCAGAACATTGCTAGGAGAATGCTGAGATGCCACGTGTGCATTCAAAAATTACTTTTCTAAAAACAGAGAGGACACCTGCAATTGCTGTAATTGCTGGTTTGGTTCTCATGTCCACAGATCAAAAGAAAAGGAGCTCTCCTCCTGTTAGATAAGGTTTACTAATCCAAAGTGAAAGACATAGGGAGAAGTCCTCTTTGTTTTGGAAGAACAATGGGAATTGGTTGTGCTCATTAAGTAAAAAGTCTTGCTTTGGTATATGTTTTTTTCCCATTGTGTAATCAGTGCTTTACAGATTTATGGAATGTGAGATTATTTTCTTTGACCTTCAGTATACCACAGAACCTTCAGTTTCAGTGAACTAACAGTGTTGGAGCAGAACATGTTATGTACCTTATGCTTGGCACAGTGTACCATGAAGAAAGTGCCCAGTCTTGGTGTGAAGGTATCAAAAAATGGAGCAGCCAAGGTTTCATTTCACTGTCTCAGTTTGACTTTCACAGTCTGACAACTGCGCTGCTCTTAGCTCCCCTCACGTGGTTCTCCACTAGACTCCATTACAGGGCAGGTCATAGTTGATACCTGATGGTTTTCAGTGCTTCTTGTATTTGTGAAACATCTGAGAGACAGATTTTCTTAGCAGTGTAGAGATGCTGTGCTTGAAGGGGGTCTCTATAACACTCTCAGGCTATGAATTGTGGTAGAACATGCCAGCTGAGCATAGAAGGGAAAGAAAATGAAATATAAATTCATTACTGCAGAGCCAGAACAGTAAGGATAAATTCTGTCTGTTTCCAGGCATCTACTTTATATTCCCACCTAAGGATACCATTAGTGGAGACAAACTGAGCTCTTTTGATCACTTTCCACTGTGAAAAGGGTCAATCTTCCTTGCTCTTCACACTCCCTCCTACATGATCCTGACTCACCCTTGGGCTGACTTTCATATTCATTGAACTGATGCAGCTCATTAACCCATCAGAAAACTGTCTTTTTATTTTATTTTTTTTACTTCTCTGGATTTATTTTCTGTCAGTTCAATGAGCTGAATCAGCTCAGCAAGGGGTCAGGTAAGTGTCAAAAGTAAGGAAGCATGGGTGGGAAACAGGTAGGATTAGGGGAAGGAAGAGGAGGAAGACAGGTAAAAGCACACAAGGTGAAGGAACAAGACTGCTTCTTTCAGTGACAGAAAGCCTTAAAATCAGCTTACCATGTCTGATTATATCCTTAGGAAGGTGATTTCCGTGGAATTCCTGTGGGTTCAGTGTATAAAAGGGAGTTTCTTTAGAGGGTAGATAAAAAGGAAATAAAGGGAAGTAATCTAATTTAGTAACATAGGTTAGGCAATATAAATAGGCCTGTTCTTTACTGCAAAGACCCCTGTGACCAAAGCTTTAAAACACAGTTAGTGACTAAATGCCTGGAAAACCAAACCACTTGTCTCTACATGGAGAAGTGCCTTCAGAGAGCTCCAGAAAGCCTCAGGTGCAGTCAGAAAGACCATGCAAGCCCAGGGAGCAGGGCATGAGCCCCAGGTAGATTAGCTGTGGGGTCAGAGTCGTGCAAAAGCTGGTGAAGCTGGTGTCACTTGGAATTTGCTCAGGCTCTGCCTGAGGAGGAAATCAGGAATAGTCCTCTAGTGTTGGTCTTGTTTTCAGCAGAGCAGAGCTCCCCCCTGCCATTCCCTAGGTGCCACCAGCTCTCTCCTTAACTTTGTTTCTGTCTTGTTCTTTTTTCACTTCTGCCATTATTTGTAAAACTACTACTGAAAATGACCTACATAAATAAATAAATTGAATGAATAAATCATGAGGGAGAGAATGAATGTGTGAGTGTGTAGGTGGATGACACAGAGAACCAGGCTGGTGGGAGCAGCAGGAGCTATCAGTTCACTTGCTGTCAGCAGCAGAACCCCAGGGAGGGTAAGGACATTAAGTACCTGATTGTGCAAGGTGCTGAGTGCCTTCATCTTCTGTCATTTTTGGAGATAATCAAAAGCATTTCCAGGCCTTGCCAGTAGAGGCTTCCAGGAAGGATGAAGAAGGCAGAAGACTAAATCTGTGACGTTTATCCTTTGTTTTTTCAGTTTTCAGATCCCTAAGAATTTTTCCCCCATAATGAATCTTTTGATAATTACCTTTCATGGAGCCTTTTAAAACAATCAATGGACCCTCAAGGCCCTGTGCAACTGAGTTCCTGGGCTTCAGATAGTGTAAGGCAGGAGAAATTTCCCTTTTGCAAGAGCAAGTCTGGAAGGGTAATTTCAGAGTTTATGTTGGTTGTATCCACTCAGGTATGAGTTTTTCTCCATGGAAGACACTTGCTGGGCCACTGGCCCCTTGCCACACCACTGAGCCCTGGGACTTTTCTGTATGTGAGCATGAGGTGAACTCTGCAGTTCAGGAAGGATTTTGATGCTCCTTTGAGATTTGCCACATCTCACCCCAGAGATGAAATGTGCCCATTGTGCTGACAGCTTTGCTATTCAGAATGAGGCATGTACAGCTGGAATTCAACTGATTGCAGAAAGGCAAGGTATTATTAAATGGACAAATTCTGACCAAAAAAAAAAAAAAGTGGTTTAATTATCAGTGATGTTTGCAGTAAGTACTCAGTGCTCCTGACCTTGCAGCAATCCTCCCTTTTTGTTTCTGAGGAGTTCAAACCTTTGTGTGATATGTTCAGAGGATAAGGTTGTATTACGGTATGAGGTAGATAGAGCAGCTTTTAAAAGAATGCTTGGAAATGTGTGTCCATACCTGTGAGTTTTGTATATATACATTTTTCTCTCACCTCTTTAAAATATGTGGCTCTTTAGCACTCATCACAGGAGTCTAGGTATCCCTCCAAAATGATAAGTAGCTGGATTAGAAAATTGTCTTGAATTTCTCTTCAAGTCAAGTGTGGCTTGTTCCTGTTCTCTTCTAAAAGTTTTCTCTGCCACAAACTTTACAGTTTATTGGAGGTGTTGTGGGAAATCCAAATGACACACAGTGCAGCCAGCCCTTGGGTACATTATGCAATCACCTGAAGAGCACAGGAGAGGAAAACAGGATCTTTCAGTTTCTTTTTCAGTATTCAGGGTAGCAGCAGAAATGAGAATAGGATATAGAGGATGAGGTGTTGTTGGTTGCAGGCTGTGCTTTTGAGAAGATGTAATGTTCTAAATCGATTTCCTCTTTAAACTTGGCAATTGTACATGCAGGAATAGGGAATTACAATAACAAAGTTTGGAATCCATAAATACACATATAACTCTGGTCAAGTGCAAATCCCTCAGGTGGTGAGTGTGCCTATCAGTCACAGGTAGAACAGTCTCCACAGATTGCTCCACAGAGATTGCTCAGAATCAGCGATTTATTCAGCTGCGAGATGCTGTTCACATACAAAGTAGGCCAGGATGTCACCTGACTGTGGCTGACAGCCAGTCCACTGGCTGAGTCTAGAGCTTATTGCATATGTGTAAGTCCAAGGTTACCTAAGTTAACTCAAGAAGAAGGAGAAAATTAAAAGGAAAATTTGGGCAGTTACACTAGAAACCTCATTATTGTGAATTTGGGAGCCTCCTGAATGACTTGTGAACATCCCTGCCGGGTCAAACATTATTGCCCCCCATTCCTCCAGACAATACTGCTCCCTGTAGGACCTGGTGGGTCAGCATCACTGGCAAACTGCATGAGCTTGCTGTGTGCCAGGGCTGGGCAGGACACGTCCAGCCCTCCCAAGTGGTTTGCTGTCATAGCCTGTGACAGCAGGCTATGGCCAGGACTGATGCAGGAGCTGTGCTCCTTGTCACCCTGGAAATGCCACCACCTTTTTGGATCCTTCCTTGCCTTGGACATCTTCTGTCCATCCTCACAGCGTAAAGTCTTGAAGCAATAGATGAGGAAGGGAATTGTGGCCATAGGCTGATATGGGCAGCCAGACAAGTGCTGCCCTGTTAGAGATTCCGTGCCTTATCTTCTATTTGATCTCTTTTTCAGGTGGCTGAAAACAATAATGAAATGAAATGAAAAGGTATTTAAATGATGCAGAAGCCTCCATTCCATCTTCAGAGGGAACTGAGCCATATAGGTACATAAAGCCTCAGTGACAGTCAGTGGGCTGGATCCTATAGGATGGAAAGGGGAAGAAAAAACACCACACTTGGTGGGATTTCCAAGGGGATTTTGTTACTTAAGGTTCACACTGATTTAAGAGCAGGTGCCTAACTACATTAAGCACATTTGTAAACCTATCAAGTGTGCATTTGTACGTGTAGATGTCTAAATATTTACCTTTGTACAGCATTTAGTATGCTCTGAAATAAGTTTTCCTGTCCAGCTCCAGTGCAGGAGCCTGTACAGTCATGCAAACATGGCCCTGCCTCTCAGCAGGGGATATTAAGTCTGGCACTACATGGATTTAACTCAGACATTTGGCTTTTCAGCCAGAACTGCACTTGAATGCTTTTTAAAATGCTCCCTTATTCAGCTAGAGCAAAAGAAGTGGTGTTAGCACACCACCCTGTCAGTGCCCTCCACTCCTTTGGGTAAGGATTGTCCCTGTGTTGAAGACAGCATCCATGGAAACTACAGAGGTGGCTGCTCTCCACTCTTTTCCAGGCATACCATTGTCAGCTTCCTTGTATGTTTCTCAGCATTTGAATCTAAAAAAGCTACTAAAAATCTTAAAAGGATCAGAGATAACATTTACTTGCTATTTACACACCTATTCCCAGTCAAATAACTCACAGTGCCTCAGCCACCTTGCCTGATAATCAGGACAGCATGTGGAATAGTATGTGCTTCTCCCTTTCACCTCGACTCTCTCCATCACTGCTGCAATCCAGTACCCAGAGCACTGTCCTGAATACAGATTTCCTTCCTCTTGCTCTGCTTATTTCCTTTAAGGCATTTTCCCCCCTCTTGTGGATTGACAGACTTACCAACACCAGCTAAGATTCATTTAATATGCCCAGCATAAGCCAAACAGGATCCTGGCCTGTCACTCCATATTCTTTTCTCACAAGAAATGGTTTTAGCTGCAATTATTTGCATTGTCTGCTGAAATATTTAGCAAATACAATAGTTTGGTAGTCAGGTGTTGCTGTAACCTATCCTGAATGTTAAGTCTATAAGCCAGTTCTGCAGATGCCTGCTGGATTTTTGTTTTGTTTTTCTTCCTGGCTGTGATGAGACAGGGACACAGCAGCACCCTGGGCTGGGTGCTGCACTCCTGGTCTCTATGTTGGAGATGTGGAGGGGCATCCACCCACAGCAAGCCTGCAGAATTAATCCCAGATGCCAAATGTGGAGATGAGTATCACGTGGCAAAGCTTTGAATTTTTCATTTTTCATTCATTAAAAGGCAGTCAAAAAGAAAAAAGCTCCATTCTTATCCCCCTGAGTGCTGTCACACTCACTCATATGCACACATACACTGCTGCCTTTCCAGTTAATACCGAGGGATGTAATGCATCAGTAAACAGAGAACTGTAGCAGATTTCCATGGATTATGGAGTATATTTTTATGGATCCAGTTGCAAAATAATCATTGCTATTTTTTTTGAGGTTTTAGTATCTCGCAAAAATATTTCTCTTTTTTTTTTCCTCTCTGTCCAATTTAAAATCTCTTCTGGCATTAAGCAAAATGTTTCTCTTATTAATCCCCATCAGTATAGTCCTAGTTTACTGCACATGCTCTGCTGGATGTCCTGACTTCCCCCTCCAAATCATCACCTGAATATGTTTATCTACCTGTAGGAATTCTCTTCTTGGCTACCACAACCTTCTGCAGGCACGGAGCAGCTATCCATGGGCAGCAGCATGCACAGGCACTCAGAGTCATCCCTTTAATCTGAGGTTACAGGCCACTGTCAAGTGCTGGTGGACAGAGTGCAGGCGAGACTGTCAGAGGTGCCAGCTGAATGCAGAGCAGTCACATGGATATCACCTCTTGGTGATAACAGCAGAAGAAAAAATGCCTTTATTCGCTGTAAAGAACATTGGCAAGGCATGCCCAACTCACCCACAGTCCTGAAATCCAATGGAGAAAAGGAAAGACTTGCATCTCTCTCTCCCCTTGTCTATAAACCTGTCTGTAACACACTCCAGGGCTCCGTGTTCCTTTTCTGATAGATGTGCAAAGCCTGCACATGGTAACTTTGTCCAGCTTCCAGGCTAACACAGGGTCATATCTGGGACATCCTGGGAGTTATGCTCTTGATGTTGGCACATCAGAGTATGTGACATCAGAGGATATCCTGCCTGCAGCTTCCCAAAATTACTGGAAAGGCTTTTATGGAAGACTGTACCTTTTTACAGTGTGTCGCTGATAGACAGCGGTGACGCTGTCACTCTTAGGGAAGTGACAATGTTCCTGCCTCCACAGCATGTTCACCTTGCTGCATGTGTTCTGATTTAAGAGTTTAAAAAAAATCTTAAAAGAATTCTCTCAGTGTGTAACTGATATTGACACATCAAGGACACAATTATCATTCTGCTCACATGGAAGGGAAATGTTGAAAAGCAACCCTTCAGCCCATTCCTAGTATTTTCTATTTATCATTCACCAAATGTACACTTTTTAAATTGTAATACTTGACTAAGATTTTTTTAAAGTGTTGAGGTTTGGGGGTTTTTTCTCCATTAGCCCTCTCTCTGTCATCAGGCAAATGGCTTGGAGAAGTCCCCACAAGTCACTTGGGAGCACTTGTTGAACAGTTGGAGTTACAGAGCAGCATTCACCTTTGGCAAGAGCTGTCTGATCCTCAGGGCAGCATAGGCAAGTGCATACAGGGCATTCTAGTCCTTGCAGGCAGACGTTTGCCTCTGTAAAAAAAGCATCTTCATGGCACGGGAAATCTGTCCCAGGAATCTTTGTACAGGCAAGTCCTTGAGCTATGGACTTCTAGAAACAGGGAAATGAGGGAAAATGCTTGCCCTCTCCTTCTAAACTCTTCTAGGCATCTGGGTTTGGCCCTTATTGGATAAAGAGTTGTTGAGCTAGATAGATTACAGGTCTAACCAAGTGGGATATTTGTTGTCAGAAGTGGTGATATTTGTTATTTTGGGATATTTTTTATTAGAAGTGGTTAATGTCTGAAAGAACCAGCTAATCATGAAACCATTTTTCATGCATTGTTTGCACCTCCATTGGCTTCAGCCACAATGATGGGTCCCAGATCAGAATCATGCCCGTGGCTGAGAAGTGTTTTTTCAGTATGAGCAAGAATTTCCTGTTCTGTTCAACTTGGTTGGGTCCACTGAATAGCCTCTGTGGTCTATTTCAGCACTAAGAAGCAAGTGTAAGCCACATCTTGGGGATGACATGTTCTGTCATGGTCAAAGGGCAGCAGATGGAAATGAAAGTTGGTGAAGTAAACAGTTAGTGTCATTTAACAAACAGAAGTGACTCATGCAGTGTCCCCTTCCCCCTCCAGTCGTTACATGAATCACTTCACCTGTGTCCAAGGAAAGGTCAAACCAATTTCTCACTTCTTGGAAGAGTTTTCAATTTAAAAGTACTGCAGGATCGTGACATTATTTAGTGTGAAGAGTTGTATGAGCTGTGATTCAGTTTAACATGGGATTACAGTACAATTCTATTAGAACTGTCTCGATTACACAATGTGATTAATGTACATCTTGACTAGCTCTCACTGCCAACACAGATTTTCCTTTTCCAAACTCCTTTAGTGCTCTCTCTTGCTCTTCCTTGTTATTTTTAATTGTTTGGCTTAGAAATAAGAAGTGAAGACATGGAGGAAATTATACTTTCACTGGAGGAAGAAGCATAGATTCATTTTAAGAGGGTGAGGAACTGGGATTAAAAAATAATTACTCTTCATGGTTTCAACTGCAAACCCATCCCAGTTATGCTAAGGGGGACATTCACTCTTTTTTGCTTCTCCCTCACATTTGGGCTCTACTGGCCTCTTCTCTGTATTATTCAGAACCTAAAGGGAGGATAAGTGCTGCTCTGGAAAATTTCAACGTGTCAGAAGTGACGCAGTGTTGGTAGCAGGAAGGGTTCTTTCATCCCTGCCTTTTCCGTGACTCTCCTCCTGCTCCCAGCCCCATTTGTTTCCATATTGTATGCTTGTTACCAGGAAGAATACAGGAAGAAATTAATCCTAGTATGGATTTCTTTCAAGGCACATTTCTCTCATTTCCATTTTGGCTTGATCTTCTGTTAACTGTCATAAGATAAAATCAGGCAGCTTGACGTTTTTATTTTGTTCTCCACACAACAGGTTGGGTTAACCTATGTGGGATTCCCATATGTAATTTACCCAGCTAATTTATGAGGAAAATACCAGCTCTCTTGCCCTAGACTGAATTTGAGTTTGACTGAGTTTCCTCAGCATAAAAGCAAACCTCATTTCCAAATAAAGATACACTTTTTCCCCTTCTGAAGTAGTTTGTCCTCCTGCATAGATGTGACATAGAGGAACATATATTCTGTTCTTCTGCCATTTAATTTTCCTCTTTTCAATTTTACACTCCAAAAGCGGGGGGTGAATGGAAAGGAGATGTCCTGGCAAATCTGGTCACTGCCATTACCATACCTGTAAATTAATTAGGAGGAAGTGAACCTTTTAAAATAAGATGTTTAGGTTCTGTACATAGGATCATGCTTGATCTTTATAACAAAATCCACCTATTTCTGTCTGCATCTCATGCTAGACTGCATCCATCCTGGAAAAATCAATTGAAGGGTTTCTGTGTTATGAAACACAGGCACTTATTTTTTAATTATTGCACTCAGCTTAAGGCTATGCTTCTCTGTGACTGGCTAACCTGGATCTGTTATAACTCCATTACAACTCAAAATTCAACAGCATTAGCAGTTTTCATCTAACACTAAATTGTTATTGGAAATGCTTGTGCTGAGTCTGACTCTAAATATAACTAAAGCAACTAAAATGTTTGTTCTTCCTATAGATTAATTAGCCTAAATACAAATTAATAAGGATGCAATACTCTATGTTTTGAAAGAATTTATTTGTTTGTTTGTAGGAGCCAGAAAGTAAGTTGAGGTGAATGAAGTGGAAAGATCATTTTTGCTCAGTGAACTATAGGCTCGAGACTGAGCAAAATCATTGACAGTTTTACCAGAGAGGGTTTGCAGATGCCCATCAAAATGTCTGCACACAGACTGGCCCTGCAGCATGGGAGCAGCAGAATGCACTGCCACAAGGGAGATCTGTCTGGGTATTTATACCATGCTCATTGCCATGGAAACAGAAAGTCTTATGAAATGCAGACATTACATACAGAGGTGTTCGTGCTTTCCTGCCTCTCTCACGTTCACTCTTTCCTTCCCCCCAACCCTGGGGCTTTTATGGATGGTTGAATAGTGAAGAGCCAACGACTTGAACAGACTCCTGAAACCTTGAGATCCCTGGGCCAGCCTGGGGCAGTGCCTGCTGGAGGGTGCCTTCAGCCCTGCATCCTCCAGCCCTGCATAGATCCACCTGTCGCAGGTGCTCCCGAGCCCCTCGAGAGTGCCTGGCCGCTTCAGGGAGTGGTGGGAAGTCCTTCAGCCATATCTGAAGGTCACAGCTGTGGAGAAGGAGCACCAAGACTTAACTCACATCGTGCCTCCTGCCTCCCCAGGGATGCAGGGAGTTACAGCCATGGGATGGGAGGTCCTGAGCTCAGGGTTTGGTGGTGGGCTGTCTGCCAGGAGCTGAGGGGGGTTTCCAAGCTCTGGACCAGCATACATCCCCTGCTTCTTTACACAGAACATTTCCTCTTTAAGCAGCCACGTGCCAGGGTCATTCAAAATGGGAGCTCTTCCTCCTGTGGTCACATCTGGCACTGACTGTGAATTTTAGGTAGGTATTAATCATGCTTTTGCACCTCCATACCTCAGTGGCATGTTGTGCCACTTTTTTCATCAAAATTACAATACTGTAATGTACCTGGGAGCTTATCAAATAGCAATAAAAGTATCCTAGCTGACTTCAAAAATAAACTAGTCTTTTTCTGCTTCTGCCTATAAAAGAGATCTACCCTAAGAGCAGGGTAATTGGTAAGCTCTGGCCCTCTTAGCCCACATCTATACAATTTGCAAAGCTGGGTTTAACATGATGCTTCAAGTCAATATGCTGACACAATCTGATTTTCTAAAGAAAAAGGCTGACTACAGGTCTTCAGAAATTCTTTAAAATGTTCTGCTTAGTCTTATGGCAGGATGTTGTACCAGCCAAGAAAAATGCAAAACCAGGTTTTGGGTGTTTTGGAGCAGTTAAGAGTCAGGAGTGCTGTGGAAGGAAGGGGAAGTTACCTATGGCTTCCTGTGAACATCTTCTCCATACTCTAAAATATTGCTCACTTTCCTTGGCCAGATAAGGAATTTATAAATGGCAGAGGAATCAAGAATCCAGGAGACTCTGGAACTGGGAATTTTGATGTCTAAAGCAAATGAAGCAGTACATTTCAATTACAGTATATTGTTGTTTTTATGAATTTGTTAGTCTTTTCATTTAGAAATGGTTGTATTGTTAGCATAGTACTTCTTTTGCTGTAGCTACACACTTAAGTAGGCATGGTACAACACCCAAAATTGCTACCTAGAGATACAGTATTTTGTACACAGTAGGATTTCTAATTGCTTGAATAATACTACACAATGGAATAATTTCTTACACAGTGAGAGCTGTTTCTCACTGCTTGAGATATAATAACCTCTTGGGAAGTCATGGAGCTGCAAACTGTAATGATCTATGTAGAGATTTTTGCTCAGTCTCTACTCTTAAAATGCTCAGCATTCACTAAAAAATGAATCAGGGGAAACTGGTAAAAATAAGTTGCAGAAACAGAATGAGATGGCTCTTCAGATTTATATATAGAAGGCTTTTTAGACGCCCACATCCCCTTTATTAAAAACAGTGATTCAGAAAATCAGCCAGCAGATTCCTGAACCAAAGTATTGTGTGTGATTTTTGCAGTCCACATTTAAAGAGATGCATTGTTTACAAGAATGAAATGGCTATTACGAGGCACTTTTGTGATACAGCTGCCTTGTAGTGTAGTCTCTTTACTTGGATGAGATGATGCTAGTTTTAATTTACCAGTTTAATTTGCTATATGCAGCTATGCATTTATAAAAAAATTTTCTTCTCAGAAATCTATATTAAACAATTCACCCAGAAATGTACATGGTGATATTAAATAACCAAAACAGAGTGAGCCTGAAAAGAGTAGCAAAGTCACATATTTCATGCCTACAGCAAAGAACTGGAGTTGGGAAGATATTGTGGTTAAACCTACCTGCAAGTCAAGTATTTGCCATGCAAATCCAGAATCCCCTTTTTGAAAGGGCAGAGGGAACTGACTGCAGCCCAAACTCTCCACATCACTCTTCCAATCCTCCTTAAAGGTGAGGGGCCACTGGAAACACTTTGGTTTGTTGGTCAAACCACAGTGGCAAATGTTAGTTAAACTCCCTGTCACAACCTGTGGAATTGAGATAAGGGGGAGGTTCCCAAAATGATGCCACCTACTCCCCTGGCATGGCTAATCCCAAAGCCAGGGAGGTGCCTTGGGACCTCAGTGGCAAGGATTCAGCTGGCATCAGGACCTGGTACAGGGGCAGCAGCTGCCCTGGACCCACCTCCCAGCAAGGTTTAGGATGCAGTACAGAGTAGGAGCTGCAGCACTCTTCAGAAAGCTGCAGCTTTTCTTATGAAGGCATTCTCACTTCCTGCCAAGCAGTGAGACAGACCAGTGCAAGTGTCCAGTACACAGAAAACCATCATGGACAGGAGCCTCATCAGGGGAAATCCACAGACCCAGTCCAGGGGCTGGACTGCAACTGCTTTCTGCACAAGGAGCTGAGGGGATTCTGTGTCTTTTCCCTTTCCTTCTCCTCACTCACAGCAGGGTGAAAGCTGCTGGTCCAGTACAAGTAACACCCACGGTGGCTCTGCAGGTTTCACAGGCACTTGCACAGACTGGAACCTAAGACAGTGCCAAATGCAAGATGATACATTTTGAATGGTCATGTGCCCCCCCCAAAAAATTTATATTGATGTGTACTGATGAGCCTAGGTCTAGTTTTTAATAAAGTTCTTAGTGTTATTGGCCCACCTACCCGGGAGTGTGAGCCCAGACTGCAAAACTCCAAGCAGACTGACAGCTTGGCACCAAGAGTGGGGACTCTGCTTTCCCAGATGGAGAAGCTGCTGTGCAAGAGCTGCCAGCCCTGACAGCAGCTGCCCAGGGGGAGGCGAGAATGCCCCAGATGGACGGCTCCTTGCTCAAACCCTGCTCAAAAGACATGAAAGAGAGGAATCACATACTGCAGAAACCCTCCTCCTCCACCAGAGAAAACGACCTAGGATCTTCTTGAATGCCCTTACCCAGCTGAGTGCTTGATTTTTGTCCTGAGTTATATTCTAGACTCAGTATGGAACAGCACTGTTAGTGGCTTTGCATGTTATATAGGCATGTGAATAGACTAAAATCTGATAATTTTAAAATTATCAGATTTAATTTAAAATATCTAATAATTTAAAATATATATATACCCTAAGGACTTTTTAGGCATTAGGGGTACTTAGTGGGAGTGAAGAACTTTAGTCATTCAGTTTAGTTATTTAGTTATTTAGAACTTTAGCCCTTCCTGGTTCCTCTAGAAGAGCAGCAGAGAAACTTTTAAAAATATCAGTCAGTGTTTCACCCACTGCCACCTGTGATCTTTTTCTGGACAGAATTAATGTTGGAAGGGCTTTTCTGGATGGAAATTAAGAGTAGGTCTAGTACTTCAGAGAAACAACAAGCCTTTTTTTCCCCTTGTGTTAGCAAGGAAGAGAGGTTTGCTGTACAGGGTATGACATAACTAAAAGTAGCTGTCATAGAGGGTGAAAGTTAAGAATAAGGTGCATATTCACAGTACCTCTGTGTGCTCTTTCAGACTAGAAATCAGGGCTGTGCCATCTTGTGAGTTGATGTGGAGATCAGGCTTTGCTGGATGCTAATACAAAGGGAGAAACTGTAGCACAAGGGCAATCACTGGCAGAGCTCCCAGGGAGTTAAGGAAAGGCAGAACTCACACTGAAGGAATTTGAAGCAGTCGATCTCATTTCGACTGTGGCCTCTCGTGTGCTATTTCTCCACTGCTTTTCAAAACTAAGCTGGTGATTGCAGAAAGGATTGTCCTGCATGCTTTCACTCCAGAGGAATTTATCCCAGAATAAAGTCACCCCCTCCATGCATTAGCAAGACAAGATTTCCTGCTCAGTCCCCTTCTAGCCTGTCAGGCCTGTGCTGGAGCAGCCTGCTTTTAAAGGAAGTGTGAGACCCAGCTGGGATTGACCTCTGCAAGGAGCTGCCAGCAAATGGAACAGCAGCTCAGCCAGCGTGGCCCAGTGGAAACAGCTCAGGTAGGATCTGAGAGGGTCATTTGTGCATGGACAGTCCAGGGCAATTTCAGGAAGCAAAGGGCAAAGTCCACACTGGTGACAAAGATGGTGACACACACATGGTGAGTTTTATTCTATTGCTGTCACTTGGGGAATCAGAGCCCTTGGAGGTGGCACTAGGAAGAAATGAAGTGTCAGCCCTCAAAGAAAGCTGTGTTTGAAGCAAAGGAGATTCCCCTAATAAATCTCTGACTCTCTCTCTCAGCCTGTCACAAGTCTGCAACACTTTTGTCTGAAACTCCACGTAACCCAGAGCTAGAAAAACAGCATTTCACAAAATGCACAAGATCCTGCAAGTGATGGTTGCCTGATCTGTCCTAGGGGGAATACACCAGAGGGATCCTGCTGTGTGGGATTTGTGGGAAGGGTTGCCTTTAACACTGGGCTCTGGCTGTGGGAGCTGCCCCTGTGGGGCATTGTGCAGGGTTGTATAATCCCAGTGAAAGGCCTTATTGTGATGGGTGCTGCTTATGGCATAGGAAATTGTTGTGAGGTTTTCAGGCTGAAGTCTCCTGTTAACTCTATCCCAGCACTGTGCTATTTGTGCAGAGATTGTGCCATGCTCTCATAAAGAGCTTTTGGAAGACAATCCAAGTGAAAGATGAGTATGCTGGAAAGGAAAAAAGACAAGAAAACCAGTGTATGGGTTGCAAAAGCGGAGATATGCTGGAGGCCCCGCCATCTTCTACTATAGCCTTTCTACACTGAAGCATTGCATCCATTGAGCATAGCATTTTTATTTCTTCTTACCCTGCAATTTTGTTTTTAATGAAGAATATTAATGCATATTTAAATTAGGATAAAACCACAACGTTGATAAAGCCCAATGTGGACAGACTGGAGCATTAGAGAAGAATCCAGGAGACTAAACATTAAAGATCAAGACGTGAATGGGACTAAAAATTGTTTAAACCTATGTCTGGACTACCAAAATATCAACTGTCACATTAGATCACTTTTCAGATATTTGGAAGCCATACAAAGTTTCCTCTGTTAGTTAATTACTCCCTTAACTGTCCACTACAGAGTTTCTTTCATTTCCTCTCCCAAACATCTGGCAGTAGATACTGCAGAAGCCCACAGTCAGCAGGATACACAAGCAAGGGCCTAACTTTAGTTCATGAGTCATCTCCGTGGCTCCAGTGGGACAGTTCAGGTGGTTAAAGTTAAGCATGTACTTAAGCACTTTGCAGAAATGAAATGGATCTGTGCCAGAGGGAGGTTGCTGCCTAGGTGGGATCTGGTCCTTCGCTTGTCCTTAGCCATTTATAAAAGGGATTTGTGTAAAATATCATTTAAAGACACCCCTCTGCTGTGAGAGCAATGATTCCTGATTTTTAAAAGTGGACCCCCATCAGCCTTTACAGTCTCTCTCAGCCCCCCTGTTTTTATCAAGCCATTAGTTGGAAATACTTGATCAGGTTCAGCAGAGCAGGGAGTGATTGCTCACCCTTGCCTTACCCAGCTCAGTGAGCCTGCAGGGCACAGAGAGACAATCCCAGCTCCAGGGTACCTGCTCTGTTACGAATGTTCTGCTCTCCTGGCAGGACAGGCCAGCTGCTGACCTAGAGCTGTGTTTGCAGGAAAGCTGTCAGTCTGTGGAGTCACCATCTGCAAGCAGCCCTTCCCACTGCAGAGGCATGGAACCAGAGCGCTTCCTCTCCTTCATCCAAATATTCATGGAGCTTAGAAAATCCTTATTCTTTAAAATTCCATTTGGAGCTCTCTTATCCAGGCCATGGAGAGCACATTCTCTGGAGCCTTGATCACCACAAGGGCTGCAATTAATTCTGCTCGGGCTGTGCTCCTGTCTCCACCACACCCCGAGTGTTTGCCTTCCCCTGGCTCCAGTGGCACAAACCCGAGCCCAGGGAACCAGGTGGTGGGTCAGGTGAGCTGCAGGCTTCGTGGTAATTCTGCTCATGCAGAGTACAAGACTTGTATTGTACCTATACAGGAGCTGTATGATGCGTCCGAATAATCCCTTTAATAAAATCAGATAGTGATTTGTAGCTGAAAGAATGGTTTCAAAACTCTTTAAGACTACCTGTGTCACCTGTAATTCCTTTTTTTCTGAACATAAAAAATGAAAATCAACTTTTGCCAAATAGAGAGCAATTTTTTCCCTAAGCCCTAATATCTGTGAAGTATTTCTCCTTGCACATTTTTCCCAACCTGTCAGAATCGTAAGACTGAATATTATGAAGCCAGCAGCTTTGCTAGAAAATGTCAGGCAGCCACACATTTTTCAGAAGAACAGAGTCTACTTTATGCTGGGTAGCATTGTTTGAAATTGAGTTTTCAAAGTGCACAATTTTTCATTTCCAAGTCAAGGCTAATGGAAAAATTTCACTTCCAAAGGTGAGATATGGAGCAACTGAAAAGAGAGATTTAGAAAAGAACTGCCATCTCAGCAATCATTTTGAATATTAGGACCATTTGACATTTTAAAACTGGTGGCAGTGATTCACTTATCAGAGGGACTTAACTAGGATTTGTTTATATGTCTTTCAAACACTAAGTGTAAATCATCAGTCTTCCATGTCTCTGTTTTCCCCTCTGCAGGGTTCCTCTAAGCTCCCAGAGTTTCTCTCACCCGTTGAATCACCATGTGAAATGGACTTTAATATTTACACCCCTTCCTTCCTTCCTTCAGCAGTTTTAGTCTGTGCCTATGGAGCATGGAGGCAGCTTCCTGGGATGGAGGAACCGAGCTCATGCCACGTCTCTATTAGGAGACTCTAGAACTCTAGTAGGACTCTCTGTTCCTGCCTGCCTCAGCCTCAGAGGCCAAGATCCTTCACATGGAAGGCAGATTGTTGCAAATTAATTAAGAAAATGAGCATGAGGGTGAGTAACAGCATTATAGAAAACTACAGAGGGAAGTTTTGGGTTGACATGTTTAAGAGAAGTCAACTCAGGGGACTTTTTTTTTCATCCATTGCATGGGAAGGTTGCTTTGGCCAGATCCCAGGGAATGGATGCAGGGCATCATTGTCACACACTAATGCCCTCCTGCTGCTAAGCAAATATCATGGCCTTTATTTAAATACACATGCATAATAAATCTTTGGCAAACAACCCATGAAAGCTACCAGCAGTTTCCTTGAAATTAAGAACACTCAAGTGTTTCCTCATTGCAAGAAATTTTTGGTGCAATGCCTCTGTTCTACCTGAAAAGACTTTTCCAGTCCTGCCACACAGTTAATTCCCACCTTCCACTGAAATTCCTGCTAGAAAAAACTGAGTGGCAGCCTGCTGTCCTGGGCCAGGGTGCTGTCTGATTTAATTTCAAGGCAGGCAGAGGAAAAAGTGTGGGAGAGGAGCAGCATTGAAAGGGCACATGGGAATGACCTACCTGGCAAAGGAGAAGAGTGGTGGAGTCAAGAAACAAGGCCATTTTCTCCACAGGATCATCATCTACACCATTTAAATACACATGTAGTCCTTGCAGACACGTTTCCTGCTTGTTTTGACTAGAGGAAACAAGGTGGCAGGGAATATAAAAGTGTCAGGCAAAAGGATTTGTGTCGAATTACAGCTTGTACAGCTGTCCCTGGAGCAAGACTAGGCTGCCCAAAGAAGACTACAGAGGAGAAAAAGTTAATATAGTAGAAGAAATCCTTCTTTCTGCTCCTCATGTCTCTTTTCCCTTCCCATACCTTTCACCAGACTCTTCTGTCCTGCTTTCATTCCTTATAGTAAGCTAAAAAAAGTCCTGGTAGCTTGACATGAATCTTGCCACCATTTCTTGTGCAACTGAGTAAAGAGTACAGCCTGAGCAAAAAGGCTGAGTATTGCACTCCAGAGTTTGGAATTAGCCTTGTACATCTTGAATTTTTCCTCTTGTCCCCACCTTGTCCCCATTTAGGTGCTTCATACTGAATTTATATGCTGCTGCCAATGAGCTTTTCTTTTAGCAGTCATTTATCTATGATCCAACAGGCTCATAGATTTCATAAAATTTCCTTTAAAAAGCCTTTTACTTTGCATTAATAGCAGCCAAGATGTGTTCTCTTAAAATGCATACCTGACCTTGCACATCTATTGTATCTGCCACTTACAGAATCACAACAGTCTGCTGGATTACTGGTCCCTAAACATGGAGTTTATCACTCCAAACACTTGAAAATCCTTCTAGAGGCCAAAAGCTTTTATCCAGGCCAATTACTTACTGAATGCAAAATTTTCTGAGGATCACTTTCATTTGGAGAAGAGGTCAAGAAAAGAAAACCTGCTCAAAAAAAAAAAATTTTTCATTGCTTTGTGTGAAAGGAATGCAAATATTTGATGCAGTAGTCATATTAATGTGCTTGCTAACTCTGTCTGGAACAGGAAAGGAATATAAACAAATTATTTCATACAGTGTAGTTCTCTCTGTCTGAGAGGAAGTGAAACTGCAATGACACCATTTAATCCTTGCAGGATCAGGTATTGGCAGCCTGGTTTAAACGACAGCATTGTTTTTTGTGTTTTCTCATCCCAAGCAGAAGCAGAGGCAAAGGGATATGCATTTTTCTTAAAGAGAAAGGACCTATCAGTGTATGCCTGCCTCCTTTCAAAGATGTTACAGGAGGGCATGGTTTTTACAAAACCAAGTAAATGTTATTATTCAATGGCCAGTTGTGACCCCTCATTTAAATAAAACAGCAAATGAAGCCAAAATTTAAGGAGGGAGAAGAACTTGTTGTTAAGCATCTATTTTGCTCTTCCATGAGCATCTCAGACATATTAAGAATAAATGTAATTTGAATAGATGCATATTATTTAGTAAGATAATGCAAGGGAAGTTTAGCAATCTGTGATGAAGTGTGACTTGCTGAGCAGCGTTTATTCCCATTAATATGCTAAAGAGCCCATCACCAGCAGCCCCAGAATGAGTGAGTCAAAATCAGCAGTGAAAACCTTTTGCTGAAAGAAATAAAATGCACAGACATCAAGGTCAAGCACACAGGTAGCACTTCTGCTGCTCAAAAGTCCAACCTGTGCACTCCATTGACAAAATTCCCCTGCTGCAGGTAAAGGGACCAGCCTTTGTTCCTTGCTGTCACAGCAGAGATGCAGCCCTGGAGGGAAGGGGTGCTGCCAGTCTTGCAGTGTGACTGTGTCTGCACAGGGGTTTCTTCTGGCAGCAGAGAGGCAGCTCTGCCCCTCTATACCCCCAGGAGATGGAGGTGTGTTGGCAGTGCCTCACAGCTGGCAAAACTTTGTACCAGCAGCCTGGGCATCCACACTGAACAGTACAGTATATTTCTAAGCAATTATTGCTTTGGGGTTCACACAGCCCTAAAAGTAGATTGATGTGCAGGAAAAAATTCTGGTAGCATCTACCTTTGGCTTTAGAGGGGGACAAATAACATTTTGTTAAACAAAAGAATACATCTGAAGATGCTAATGGCAAGAGAAACCAAAACAGAGTTCATTACAGGTGTCAAGTCTTAGCTGCAAAGAGGCAGCTATGTGGTCAGCATCACACTGCATAGAAATATCTGCCCCAGTCCAGAACAAAGCTGAATTTCTGGCAGTTTTCTTCTTCTTTTGAAAGCTTTTTTTGGTTTTTGGAGAATGGAATGCTACTCCTTCTTTCATCACTCCTTTCCCTCAGAGTCTGATGCAATTTTTAGTTTTTGCTTTGAGAGGAGAATTGTTTATGGTTCTGCAAACATGGAGAAATGTTACTCACATTTCCTCATCCTTCATGTCCTGGGAGAGAAACTGTGGGATTCTTCTAGCCGAGTGTGCACTCCTGCAAGCCACCAAAGGATCTCTGCAGTGTCACGTAGAAAAAGCAAGCCCTCATAGGGCATGACCTTCTCATTAAAAAATAGCTGCCTATGGAGAACTTAGCCTTTTTAAAATATCAGAGAAGCATTTATCACCTTTAGCTGTGTGTATCTACAGCAGGATGGGATGAACTGCATCCTAAAAGGGCTTGCTCCTCTTCAGTTGACTCCAAAGGGAGCCTTGCCAGCCATGCCATTGCAGCTGTCTATACTGCAGAGGTCTAAAGTTTATAGAGACCAGTTTTGTCCCAAAATGTCCCTCCACATCAGCCTTTTCAATCACAGCACTGCACAGGCATTGTGCTCAGTGTGTGCTTCATATTTCTGTAATTCTCATTTGACATCCCTGGCTGTGTTTGACAAGAACTCAGGTGCTGTCTGTCCAACACACAGAGGTCTCAGCTCTTCAGGGCCACCCCTGCAGCTAATGGGGCTCACCTGGTAATTGAACACTTCCTTTAAGGCTGCAGGGAACGCCAGCCTTGGATGGGAAGGCCATTGCTCTAACAGTGTGACAATAAAGTGGAGCAATGGCAGAAGGCCATGTCACCCGTCCCACACGCTCACAGCGCTGGTGTAACTCCAGGTGTGGTTTGACATTACAGCAAAAGCCTGTCTAACCACTCTGTGCAGCTGAAAACTCCCCCTCTGCTGTGCCCAGCACCACTTCCCACCCTTCCTCCTCCTCCTCCTCCTCGCTGGCACTGGGAGTTCTCTTGGGAGCCAGTTAAACTCACCCTTCAGAAGAAAGGATTTTCTTTCTCTCCTTTTGTCTCCGTGGTCTGGCTCACATCAGTATCTATGGTGGGGAGGGCAGGAAGACGAAGGTGAGGCCACCAGGATGGAAAAGGGCAGGGACTGCCCTGGCTGAACCTTCAGGGAGTCATTTTCTCTCAAGGGTCAATACCTTGCAGCTGAAGCTTGCTCAGAACAAGTTACTTTACCTTGGGTGACGAGAAGTAACATGTTCAACTCCAGTAACTTTATATTTACCTTGAACTTGTGCTTCCCAGCTCCTAAAACATGAGAGCATTTCATCTGAAATGCTGCTAGTTAATGTGTTAGATGTGCTTCCATCAAGCATGGTGTGGTGGGTTCAGTGCTGGTCAAACACCGTTGTACTCACTAGAATGTACTTACTCATTTCCTGCTGTGAGATAGGATTAGGAGGAAGGTAAAGCAGGCTCAAAATTTTGAAAGGGTATAAAGAAAAGTTTATTAACAGTAACTAAAATAAAGAGTTATAAGAAACAGAACAAAACCTTTAGAACACTTCTCCTCCCCCTACAACCTTTTATTACCCACTGACAATGTAAAGAGACAAAACCTAGAATTTTCAGCCAGTTTACCACTTCTATAATAGTCTTTCTTCAATTCACTTAGGGAGAG